>LNAC01000410.1:1229875-1258050 GCA_002007465.1 Ailurus styani
CCACCGTCTTCCAGATGAGCTTCTGGAAGATTTAGTGATCTTGCCTGGGGTGTCGTAATTACAGGAAACGACTCTAGTTTGAAGGGTTAGATAAAGACCCTCTCCAAATTTAAGGCCAGACACCAATGTCCATTAGACTTTAACGGGCCCACATAAAAAAAGAAATTGTATCCTCATCTCTCCAAATGCCCGTTTCCTCAGTGACTCAGGTTCATTTCAGGCTGGATCGGCGCCGAAAATGCTCCATCCTGCCCTCGCTCCACAAAGGCAAGGCCTCCGTGAAAACTGATGTGTGTGGAATTAAGCAAATCGGGGGGGAGGGGGAGTGGGGGGGTGCTCGGGAAATCATTCACTCAAAAACCGTGATGGCCAAGACCCGTCTTTAGGGGAAAAAAAAAACATAATGGAGGTGGAATTTTAACCCATCATCTGGAAGCAGAGAGACAGGAAGGCTGTGGGGAGCCGAGGGAGGAAGAGGGGGTACCCGCAGACGCCGGGCCGAGGAGCCCGCACCATCAAGATGACACACGGTCCCCCTTTGAGACTCTGCTGGGAGAGGCCAAAGCTGCGGGCTCTTTGGCTCTGTTTTCCCTTGTCCCAGCTTTCAAGACTTACGCATACTTTTTCTTCCTTCTTTGGAAGTCAAGCCATGCGTTTTTCTAAAAGTTCTGCGCGCACACATCCCAGCACCCCCGTTTGTCAAAGCAGCAGCATGAAGGGTGCTCCAAAAAGGTTTACGATTCTTAAGTCTTCTCCACATCAGTGCTCAGCTCCCAGTCAATTAAGAAGTAATGCTCGAAAACTTTCCAGGGACCAAGGCACCAGGAGGAAACCCACGTTCTTTGGCCGTCTCCAAGGCTCTGGGGAGACTGGGTTTGCTGGACAATTGGGCTTTTTCTCCCTCCTTCCCGACAAGTGATGGCTGAAGGGGCCACTCGCCTCTCTTCCCATCCTGGGGAGGTAGTGGGAACGGCAACTGGGGCTCTTTATTCCGCCTCGGGGGAGCCGCCGGGACCCTTAGCGTACACGTCCGGCCTCACGCACGCGCACACCCCCACAATTGTAATCCCAGCAAAATGCTTCTCACACTGAGCACAAAATAAATGCTTATTAACTACACTGGCCCCAAATAGTGAAATGTACAAGTAAATTAATCATGCCTCTCCCGGAGGCCTAACAGGATTACAAATTCGGCAAAAATTGACCACACTGAGATCAATAAGCTTCTAGTTAAAACTGAAAGGAGCCAAAACTTTGTATGAGCCTTCTTTTAGGGTGGGGGGTATGGTGGGGGGAAGAAACCCATTTATTTTTTCATTTCTTATGCCGACTTCTCAGGCGTATGTGTGTGTGTGTGTGTGTGTGTGTGTGTGTGTGTGTGTGTGCACGCACAAGCAGAAACAGGCAAAAGGCATCCAAAGCTTTATGCCCAGACAATTTAGAAATAGTCACGGCATAAGGATCGTGAAATTGCTCTTGTTTAAAAAAGCCAAATTTGGGGCCACAGCCTCCCTTCCCTCAAATACTAAACAACCACCGAAAGTGACATTGCAGGGGTTGAAAATGGTCAATTTGTTTTGAGCCAATTAGGCCTCCCTACAAAAGCACTCCAGGCTGCTGATGGCGGGGCCAGGGGTCTCCCGAATAGGAAGAGAAAGGAGACCCGAGCGTCTGCAGCTCCTTTCCACACTTGGCTTATCTCGAGTCAGGGAAATCTTCCTGTTGCTGAATTCATCACTGACTTTCGTTCCGTTTTTGCCTACCATTCAGAAAAAGGGAAAAAAATATACATTGCGTAGGAGGGCACTGCTTGTGTTTCAAAGCAGTGGGACCTGCCTGTAAGTTCTGTGAAAGGTAAGATTATCCCCAAAGTGGCTGGGTGCTGGGAGGGAAGCCTCAGTGTCACCTTATGAGGTCACCAGGGGAAAGGTCGCTCTTTTTTCCCACTGCCATCATCCCTCTTTAATGGAAAGGTCTGGGCTCATCTGCAAAACTTGGTACATCTGCAACAGGCCACATGGGGCCAACTGTTACAAGGCCCGTTACAAAGCCTTGACCCACCCAGGGCCCATCTGGGTCTTCATCCTCCACCTCCCTGCCCCGCCCCCCGTGCCACTATCTAAACTAAATGCGGCTCTGATTGCTAACAGACCCGCCATCCGGTCATCAGTCCTATCTGGATCCCCCACATCTAAATAACCCCTGGAAATCTGCAGTCACGGGGAAGCTCCAACCCTAACTTCACGTGCTTTGCGATGGCCGACGACAGCCCTCAGCAATTTCCTCACCCCCAACCTTGCCCAGGACCTGTTATATAAATGACTTCCACATTTAGAAATTATTTGCCGCTCCTGAAACCCCAAGTATTGGCAAACAACATTCTGATTCATATGGACACGCTTCTTCCCCGTTCCACCCACCCCTCTACTAGCCGCCCCCCCCAGCCCCAAGAAAATAAACCGCACCCCAAGCTCGGTCTTCCCAACAAGGGGTGTTTTTCTCTCTGCCTTCCAGCTCACAGGAAAAGAGAGTGGAATCTACACGTCAGGCCTCGGGCCCTAACGTTCGCGAGGACTTTTCAAACAGCCCACGCGGCCGGGGTAGAACCCG
The DNA here is from genome assembly GCA_002007465.1 of Ailurus styani. Lineage (NCBI taxonomy): Eukaryota > Metazoa > Chordata > Mammalia > Carnivora > Ailuridae > Ailurus > Ailurus styani. Next base: position 1,232,486 of record LNAC01000410.1, read on the forward strand.
CTGACTTCTCACTGAGTTCCCAACCAAGCCCTTGCTTTCTGTGGAAGGCTGAGCTTTGGAGATTTCAAAGCAGGCTACGTTTTCTTCGGACTCCCCACCCCCTCTCTGATCATAAGATGGTCCCTCAGAAGTATTTTATTCCTGGTGGTTGTTGCCAATCATTCGACAATACTTGTGTTCCAAGATCCAAGGGCGTTTGAAAACACTGCTTCACGGTAACTGAAAAGGGTCATATCTTTTTGACATCCCACTCTGCCCCGATGACTGGATGAACGGGGAGCAGGGTATTTGTGTGTGTGTGTGTGTGTGTGTGTGTGTGTGTGTGTGTGTGTATGAGCGTGCAAGTGTGTGTATGGAGGGGTTCATTCATTAACTGTCACCTCACGTTCCAGGAGCTCCCAAATACAACCAGGAATTCTACATTGGGGCCCTCAACTTGGGGCAGACGGGTTTCCCCAGACATGCCATGCAAAGCCAGCTGCTCAGAACAGCCCGAGACCGGGGTTTGCTCCGATGATACTTCAGACCTGAGCTTTCAGGTCAAATTAAATCTTAGTGCCCAAACACTTTTTAAATCATTATCAGCAATGAGAAGGAAAATCTAATCTTAAATCCTCATAATCGAATGCCTCTACGAGCCACTTTGTTCTCCCCAAACAGGCTGCTGCTGGAAGAGGGAAATGGGGAAGGTGGGGGCGGCCAAGTGCCTCGACACCAAAGTTAGTCCACGCTTCCTCTAAAGGCATGACAATCGCTGTCTAATGCTGAGTAACCGTGGAGATAGTTTTTGAGACACACCGGATAAAAGCAAGACCTGGTTCCCTCTGGGAGGATTGGGGGGGGGTGTCTTCAAAGCCTTTGACTTTCCAAAGGTGTCCACAGCCAGCCCCAAATATGTCTTTGCCCAGGGGTCTCCCTGTTTCCCTAAACCACTGTCCAGCACATTTCCTTTGCCCAAACCAAACACTGGCACAGATAAGTAAGCCTGCAACCCAGAAAACCAGGGACTGCTGGAGGAACCGGAATCCCAGGGCCAAACAGTTCACGAGGAGCCCAAGATCTTCCACAGAGAGGTGGAAGGTGAGAAGGAAAACAGAGGCTTTGGATCACAGGGTGGATCCTAGCAGCAATTAGGGAAGGGAGCCAGTTGAGTTTGTTGGACCCCTGAGCTTTAAAGATCGGAACACTAAATACCTGCTTTCTCACAAGGTGAGTTTGTGTTAGGATGTTTGCTGCGGGTTTTCCCCTTTTTTGGACAAATCTATTTCGTGTCAGATGTTCTTGTGGGACGTGCAGAGAGAGCCAATTGGTTATGGCGAATGCACTCCGACCTCCAAACTGTTCAATTCAATTGCCTTTATGTTTAAAAGGACATTGGGGTCCATATGATGATGTGTAAACCGTGGAAGGATACGCACACAATCGCTACAAAGTTGTCTCTCTGATCTAACTTTCCAAGGAAAGGGTTTTCTCAGCCAGGAGGGAGAACGAGAATTTGGGATGATGCCGTAGCTATGATGGACCCCACACACACACACTCAGTAGGTACCGGGGGGCCAGTCCAAAGCGGCCTCGTTGGGCCAAAGCTCAAAGCTATCAAGAACCCCGTAACCGCCCTTCGGATTTCAAGGAGCGGGGAAACCCGTGGCAAGTGTCTCCACTGCCTCCTCTCCCGGGTCCTTTCTGGGCAAACACCACGTTGGAGCAGACCCTTCTTTTGCTTCCCAAACCTTGGAGACCGCTGATTAAAATGCAGACCAGCAGACAAAGCGGGCCCCGGCGTCCTATCAGAATTACACCCCGTGAGAATGCTGTCCCTCAAACAGCCCTCCGCACTCCAGTCGCTGTGACTGCACCCCGCCTCTCCGTCCTGGGCACAGAGTAAGTCCTGACAGACACGCTGTGATTCAGGCCACCTTCGCTCTCACGCTCTCAAGTAACGGGCTTCCCTGCTGAGGCTGGATGCCTCTTGTCGCATCATTGCAAGACATCAGAAAATGCTCGGGGCCCCCTCCTTGCTGGGCTACCCATGGGGCAAAAGGTGCCAGGGTCCCAGAACCATCTCTTCCTTCGGGTCCCACTCAACAGTTTCTCAGGGCCCCACGTGGTGCCGAGCTGGGGACCGACCGTCAGAGGAGCTGCTGTGCGTCAGGACACAGAGGGTCCCCGAAGGCAAGGCTGTGACTAATTCGAACGCCCGGCGGCGTCTCCTCCATGTTGGTACCAAAAGATTACAATGAAGGAGAGGAATTTCCATAAATGAGAAGCAGCGTCCGCTTCCCACAACTGGGAGGGGGAGGGGGGGAGAGGAGGAGGAGGGGGAGGGGCGGTGGGCACTGATTCAAAGATTCCTCTCCTGGCTGGGGAGTGGTGTCAGCTGAACTCAGCCAGCGAGACACCTCCACGCAAGCTCACGCACAAAACCCAGCAAGGGGCGATGTGCGGCTGCTACCAAAATACTCCAGATCAAAGTCACCCACAGCCCAGGAGGCCCGGGAGGCCAAGATTTCGTAATTAGGATCTTCAAAATCCTCCGTCTATTTTTAGGACTTGCGCTCATTCAGTCCTTTACAGAATCAGAACCTGTCAGCTAACGCCATTGAGACTGAAGGTTTAGCTCCTTTCCCCCACTTGCCTTGGGAAAGCAGATTAAGGGTAAAGTGGAGGAGTGGCTGGATGATTTGATGGAAATACACTTGGCCATGCATATGTATATGTTCTTGTGCAGGGGTGGGGCGTGGAGGACGAAGGGGGGGCCTCCTTCACACACTGAATTGCAAGGGGCCCTGCTTCCCTCTCGTGGGCTACAGGCAGACCCCGAGCCGACACCCACCTCGGCCATACTCTTTCAAGCCGGCCCCCAGACCACTTCCTTTGGCTTCCGTGGGTTAGAGAAGGTGAGGAAGCTTGAAAAATTTCCACCAAATGTCTCTCTTCTCAATCACGCACTCATGTATATACCAACATCTCCGCCACCAGCAATCAAAACCCACACTCAAATCTGTCCACCCAAGTCGGACCTAAAAATAGGCATCGTCCTAAAACAAACACATCGCTCCGCAAGTCAAAATCCTGACTTGAGTCAAAATGATGAAGCTGGTTATTCCAGACCCTCCAGACCGAATTATTTGGGTGGAATAAACAATGGGGACAGAGAGGGAAGGACATAAGGTACACCCACTGGGTTATGGGGTGGGGGGTCCCTGGACAGACCCAGATCCCCTCTGGCATCAGAAGGTTTGGGGTTTTATATTGCAATTTGCTGGGAAGCCTGGTTGCCCCTGCACACTCCCGGGACATTTGATCCCATTACATAAAAGCTACAGCTTTTTGTTCTCTAAAATTAACCAGAGGTAAATACAGTATTCCTTCCCAAGAGTATTTATCTCCTAAGTGCCTTTGGCAAAGCAGATCGCTCCCTGGGCAAAGAACGTGACCCTACGTGGTTGTCACTCAAGTGGAGAGAAAGATGATTTTGCCCTCTCCTCCAGCGCGAAGTGAGTTCGGGAGATCCTGTAATACCCCAAGGATACACTCAAGTTTGTCCCGCCAGAGTGAGTAAGTATTTCCCTCCTCCAATTTCACCTGGTCCTCCCGGACTGTTTATTAAAGACGTATATTTTATATCAGCAGAGAGTATCGGGTAACTTCTTGGCAAGGGCAGGATCTATTTTTCAGGACCTATTAAGATCTTCAGGCCCTATTAAGATTCTTCGTGGAAATTTAAATACCTCTGTCAGGCAAACAAAATCGTATCAGGAATCATAGAATTTCATTGCTAGAAAGAGCTATTAGATTAACCAGCCCTCACTCCCTTCCTAGAAACCTCAATAAAACAGAAGTACATTTCAACAGCCCCTTACTTCCGGTCTGAAGGGCCTCCCAAGAAATGTAAATGAATTTATATTAAAGAAAGCTATCCTTGAGGAAAGCCCTTCAATCTACAAAAATTGTATCTATTTATATATTTACATATATATATGTGCACATATGAACGAATACGGGTCAGTACAGATATATCAGAAGGCAGCGGTTATTTAAAATCAAAACAGCCAGAAAAATCCAGTGGTGGAAGCCATTAACAAGTTCAACACCGATAAGCTTCAAACCCTCAAAAATTCTTGTCCTTTATTAATATTTAGTAGAAATGGGTAATTGCAGATGTGCGCTAGGTTGGGGTTTTATGTCGGGAGGCGGGCAAAGGAGACACGTTTATTACAACCATGAAATATTAAACAAGCACCAAAGAACAGTAGTAGTATATGTCCCGGACTAGCCAGGGAGCGAACAAGCTGGAACGTCAGCTGCACAAAGGGGGCTCCTATCTGTTTACATTGCCCCTGATTAACACCTGCGAAGTTTTGGGTTACATCTTCCGGGGGGCGCAAAAGTCACACGAAGGCACGCAACCCCGCGCTGGGTGATTTTGCAGGGAAACGGGAAGGCAAGGCTCCTTGCCTTCCCAAAACAACCCTGAGTGAGCCGAAAAAAATTCTCTCCACGCTGCAGTGGGGAGTGGGGGAAACTACTCAGGAAAGCAGCCCTGGGGCCTCCCTCCTCCCCCAAGCCTGCCCCCACGTCTAAGGAAACTCAGTGTCCAAACGCTGCCTGCCCACTCTTCTCAGTACTGCTTACTGAGTTCCGACCAGCACACTCCGAGAGGCATGAAATTCCAAAAATTTCTCCCGCATCACTATAAAAATATCATACTTCCAAAAAGGGCAGGATTGCATGCACGGTGCACACAGAGCCCTCTCCTATTTCAATGTGTGTGAAGGGACGTTTCTAGACCGCTCCGGATTTCAGGACAGGGAGCAAGCCACGGAGTGGAAGTTTGGCAAGGATCAACGTAGTACACAATACAGTTAATGCAAGTTTTGAAAATCGTCAGGGGCAGGAGGGGGCTGAACGTCCTTTTTCAGACTTAATACCCTCTTATCTACAATTCCTCATTTTTCCTTCTTCTCTGTTTTGGAATTCCCTCACCGCCTCACACTTATTACCAAAATAGATGGACGATTTTGCCAACTCCTCTCAAATTCGTGTCATCCTTGCTGATCTAATAAATGTCCAAAGAGGGCCAAACTCAGGCTGGTTTTTCTTTCCTCCCCATCCCTCTGCACAACCTCACCCTTTTGCGCCCCCCGCCCCCAACTTTGTGCAAACACAACCTCAAGATGAGATGAGGAGTTTCATTATATAAAAGTTGTTGGGTGGGTTAAGAAGTCAAGAGAAGCCTAATTTGGAGAAGCCCGCTTACCTGGTTTAAAAAAAAAAAAAAATCATCATCACACGTGATTCCGGCCCGGCCTTTGCCAGAACCACAACTTGCCATTTGAGTTCCCTCCCCTCCAAAGGACATCTAAACCCCATAAGACAATCTGGGCACGTCCCAACAACTACACGGCTTGTGCGGGTCTGAAGACTGATCCGTTCTCACCAATCCGAGCACAGATCATTTTGTTAAATACCGACTCGTACTTTGTCATCGGAGCGAAGAATTTCAGAAACGGTGTTAATATTTAATCACATTAGTACTGGCGTGTTTTACGGCGTGACAAAATAAAATATCATTACAAAAGCGGGCTTTGCCTGAAAGGGGGCGGGAGGGAAGGGGTTGGCTGGGGGTTGGGACCCCCAGAAGGGATGTTCAAAGCTGCCGGCCACCCCGCTTCGTGGCCGACAGGCCCACTGGGCATGTGTTTAAGGACATGCAGAACGTTGTACTTTAAAATTTTTTTTTCGCCTCTATTTTGAAGTGGCACACTTCACTGATTTTCAGCCAGGGGACTCGGGGGGCTGTTGAAGGCTCTGTGTACCTATTTATACAACATGTACAGATGGAACTGGAGGGTGTTATCATAATGAAAAGTTTAATCATCCTTATTTACTACCAGTAAGGGAGCAGGAATCCGATGCACATACCTTATAAAGCCTTAACTAGCAGCCCCAAGGCTGCCGAAGCTGTGAGTGACCTCAATTCGGGGCTTTATCTAGGAAACTGTCCTTCCCACATCACAGAGTGGAAAACAAAGGAGGTCAAGTGGGTGTCCCCGCGATGCTGCTAAGGAGGCCAGCCCCCGCGGCCGTCCCCGAAGGAAGTCCCTGTCCTCCCCCTCTTCCCCCCTGTGCAAGGGAGGGCTGCATTTAGCTTACAGGGGAAATCAACCCTCAAGTGACTAGCATCTGTTTCCAAAAAAATATTTTCGCTCCTCTGACTGTGATAATGAAACAAACAAAACAAAACGTATCTTTAATGACATCTCTTCATTCACAGGCTGCATCTTTTTTTTTTCTGGAAAGGACGATTAGGGGGAGCCCAGGCAAGAGGGCTCTGTGACACCTTTAAAAAAAAATCCTAAAACCACTCAGTTCCTCATCTACGAAGGCCCTTCAGAAGACTCGTGGGCCGAGGGCTACTGGCTTTTTCTGTATTAATTCTCGAAATCAGGGGTTTTTAAGAAACTTTTCTCACCCTATTTTGGCCAATATGTTCTTAATTACTGAGAGGGGGGAGGGGAGGAGGGGCGGGGGAGGGGCAGCCTGGCCAAGCCAGGTAGAAGTGACAGGGGCTGGGATTTGTGCTAACCAGCTATCGATCGGGGTAGGATCGAGATGTTGTGTACAAGAAAATAAAAGAGACTTGGGGGGGGGGGAATGCCAGGAGCTGGGCAAGCAAAATGCTGTGTCCAAGTCCATTTTAAAAAGGAAGCGGGGGGGGGGAAACCAGGGGAAAGAAGCAGAGGGTCCCAAACTAACCAATTTATGGCCTTGCCTGGGAGAAGCCTGGAGAATTCTGATGCTGGCCGCAGCGTCTGCCGTGCATGCTAAACAGCAGGCTTCAAATGAGAGAGCAGCGTCCTGGGCTGGGCAGTAGGCGAACAAAGAGAAAAGCGGGGAGGCCGCATTCATGAATTAGAAAAACCTAAGCGGGAACGCTATCTGGGACAGCAGCGGTGAAAGCCCCCAAGTTCTGAGCCACCCAACTCTGGGGCCGTGCTTCCCCTCCCCCCGCTTCTTCCTCCTCCTCCTCCTCCAGCCCATTCTCCTAAAACCTACCGGCACCTCAAACACAGGGGCAGCAGGCCCAGGCGGACGAAGACAGAGGGGAAGAACTCTAAGAGAGAGCAAGAATCAGGGGATGTCTTTTTTTTAAAGACAGGTTCAATTGGCAGCAGCTGGCTCCATGGTAGTATTCAGCATTCCCTCTCCCCAACCTAGGGAAGGCATCTAGAGTTTAAAAGAAAAAGGTAGGAATGGGGGGGGGCATGATGTTACTTGATTTTAAGAAGCAATTTTCTGTGAAAAAAAGAAAGGCCCCCGTTAAAATGAAATGGTTATCTACCGCAGTCCCGTCCTCTTATAGTGAAAAACAAAACTGTTATGACTTTAACTGCAATGGTGGTCCCTTTGCTAACCCCCACCCCACCCACCTTAAAGGCCTCCAGGCCTGGTGGGGAGGGAGTGCTTAGAATGCAAACAAGAGCTGGGACCAGACATCTGTCACCAAAGCCAGGCGAGATATTGACAAACGCGGGTCCTTTGTGTCTTAAGAATATATATCCATAACCCCATACACAGATGATGCCCTGGCTGAGTCGTCCCGTCTCCGCCAAGCGGAGACCCCACCCCAGGCCCGGCACCCCCCAAACTCAAATGTCAAGGAGCTGCAACCAGGAAAAACCTGCCTGCCTCCTACAACCAGACAGGTCTCCAGGTTTCCAATGAAACCCTAATAGTTAAGAAGAGACAAAACAGCTATTCATTAGGAACAAATGTCAAATTAGGCGTTGCCTCGGAGTGATGCTGCTGACACCAGTGCCTGGTAACTTTTTTTTTTTCTAAAGATGCTGGCACATGGAAAGGAACTCAAGCTGGAGGCTGGCTGACTAGGAAAAGGTGGGAAGGTTATTAACAGAACTTCCCAGGTGTCCCCCGCCAGGAAAGGGGGGCAGGGGAGGCAGGCACACAACTCCTACAAAGTGGAACCAGCCTGAATGTTAAGGGTGAGGAGGGGTCTTGGTGTGAAAGGGAAGGGGCCGACCTTGTCCTCTGTGCACCCGGCAACTCAGCTAAAACTTGGTGAAGGGACTCTGAAATAATCTCCGAGGGGCTGCCATCTAAGTTCCAACCTCGGTGTGGAACTAGCAGCACCTGGGGGGTGGAAGTGGGGGATCTGCCCGCAGAACTCTTGCTGTAACCAAAGGGAGGGTAACCAGCTCTGAGCTGGGCATTAAGAGGGCCTGGGGGGGGGGTCCTCCTAACCCCAAGGGATCATCCACTCCAATGGAGCACTCAAGGCTAGGCTAAGGCCTGCAGTGGGGGTGCGGACGCGTCTGGGGGAGGTGAAACGGGAACAAGGGCATATACCTTCTTTGCTGTTGGGGTTCTGGGGTTTGGCCTTCTCCCAAGGTGCCAGCGTCTTGTCGTCGTCCGCGCCGTCCACCAAGGCCTTGTCCGCGGGCATGTACCAGGTGGCGCTGTGCTCTGCCATCAGCGAGTCCAGGTCAATGGTGCTCATGGCGCTCTTGACAGCCTCAGAGCAGCAGCTGCCCAGCTCGCTGTCACCATTCTGCACGCCCGAGGACCCAACAGCGCACTCACCCTTCTTGCCACCCTTGAGCCCCAGGGGCTGGTCCTCAGAGATGCTGAACTGCTGCCTCTGCAGCTGGATCTGCGCCTGGAGGATCTCCAGGGGGTGGATCTCGTCGGGGGGTGGCGCGCCGCTGCTGCTCGTCGGGGTCCGGACCTGCTCCAGGCCCGGCGTGCCAGGGTGGCCCGTGCCCCCGCCGTAGCTGTCAGGGGTAGAGGTAGAGGTAGACATGATGCCCAGGCCGAGCGGGGGCGGGGCCGCCTTCGGTCCGTGCTCCCCAGCGCCCACGCCACGCGGAGGGAGTTTGGGCGAGCCTGTCACCAGAGGGCTCCTACTCGCTTTGGCCAGGGCTGGGGGGTTGTCGGAGCTGGATGACACCTCGTCCTCGTTGGCGTAGCTGGTGCTCACCTCGTCCGAGGCAAACTCGCCCACGTGCGGCGAACTACCGTCCGACTTGGCCCCGCCGTCCAGGGAGGCCATGAGGTCCGGCTGGTCCCCCAGGAGCAACTCGGGCCCCTTCCCCCACGAGGGCGACGTGAGCGCTTTCTCGTGAGGCGTAGGAGCCCCGCGAGGTTCGCTCGCGGAGCTTCCCCCGACGGCTGCGCCGGGCGCCTGCTGCTGTCCTGGGCTCACCCCAGGCGCGCCCCCGCTGTCTGGCGCTGCCGAGTACTTGTCGAAGAAGGTCCCGGGGCTCACGTGACCACTGTCCCTTTTTCTGCGACCCCGTCCCCGGCCGCCGCCCCCGGGGACCGGCTTGCCGTCGTTCCCGGACGTGGACTCCAGGGTGTAGTTTGGGGAGAGGCTGGTGCCGTCCCCCTGGGCGGGCGGGTTGGGCGGCCCCGAGGCTTTGGAGCCGCTGTTACTAGTCCCCGACGGGCCTCCAGGTCCTGGGGCCCCAGGGGCAGTCCCTCCGGGGAAGTAATCCGAGCCCGGGTTGCCGGCCACAGCCGCGCCGTCGGTCTCGTTCTGGCTCAGTTTCCTCTTGCCCTCGGGCGGGTTCTTCTTGTTGAAGGTCACGTTGAGGTTGGGGGCCCCAAGGCTGGCGATCATGTTCTGGCAGGCGGTGGAGAGTGCAGCCAGGCAGCTCTGGCCGAACAGGTTGTCCTTGGAGCTGGGCTTGTTGAAGGAGCCCAGCGACAGCGCGCCCAGCTTACTGGCCGAGGTGCGCTGGCTGGGCTGGAAATCAGGCTGCGGCGGATAGGCGCCCCCTCCGCTGCCGCCGCCCGTGCCGCCGCCGCCCCCGCCCGCGCTCGGGGGCGAGTTCACTCCTGGGCCGCTGTGCGGCGTGGCCTGCCGGTTCGCCGCGCTGAACGGGAAGCCTGGCTGGCCCCCGAGCGCCGGTGCGGTGAAATCCGGCGGCGGGGGCCGGCGCTCGGAGGGAGCGCTGGGCAGCCCCACCCCGGCCCCTGGCGACTGCAGTTGGCCCAGACCCGCCAGGCTGCCCCCGAACTGCAGGCCGGGGGAGGGCAGCGCGGGCACGTGGCCCTCTCCGGGCATCCTCAGCGGCTCCTGCAGAGGGCCACGGAACAGCACTCCGGAGCCACCGGGGGGAGGGGGCGGCGCCAGGCCCGGGTCGTGCGGGCCGCAGTCGGCCGGCAGGCCTGAGCCGCCCATCCTTCGGGGCAGCAGGTCCGCCGGCGGCGGGTGCGGCCCTGGGAACCACGCGCTCTCCTGCGCCAAGTGAGGCGCCTGCTGCTCGAAAGCGCCCAGGCGCCCCGCGCCCGCGCTTTCGCGCTCAAAGTTCGGCTGGCCCAAGCCGCTCACCGGGCCGCTGTGTACCAGGCCGCCCTGGCCCACGTCCCCTGGGTGGCCTAGCTGGGCCAGGTTGGGCGGGCGCAGCCGCTGCTGCTGATTCCGCGATGCCATCTGCTTAATCATGAGGGCCGCGTTTTGGCGCTGCTGCTGCTGCTGCTGCTGTTGCTGTTGCTGCTGTTGCTGCTGCTGCTGCAGGGACTGGTGGTCCGGGGCAGGATGCTGCAGGGGGGGCCCTGAGGGGAAGCTGTCGGGCACAGGCGGCGTGAACTCGCCGGGTAGGCCCGAATAGGCGGAGGGCGAGAGGTGGTTGTCCAGCGCGCCGTTGTGCATGTTGCCGTTCCACGAAGCGCAGCGGTCCACTCCCGCGCTGCCCGGGAAGTCAAAGCGCGGCCTCTTGGCCACATTCATGTAGGGGGGCGCGTCGAAATGCTGCAGCCGCTGGTTGGGCGCCTGCTGGGGAGGAGGGTGCTGCATGTTGAACACGGGCTCCGAATACGGGTGCATGCTCCGGTTCTCCAGCCGGTGGATGGGGTACTCGAACTGGGCGTGCTGGCTGGGCAGCATGGGGCCCCCGTCCTGCAGGCCGCCGCTGGGCGTGCCCGCCTCGCCCTGCTGGGGCCGCGGGAGCGCAGGCGGGCACGAATTTTGTCGGACCAGAAGCCCGGGCGGCGGCGGCGGCGGCTGCGGCTGGGGCTGCTGCGGCTGCGGAGGGGGCTGCTGCGGAGGGGGCGGCGGGGCCTGCTGGGGAGGCTGCATCAACGGGTGCCTGGAGCCTACTCCCGGCTCCAGCCCCACCGGCATCTTGCGGGCCCCGCCGAACCTCTCGAAGAACACGCCGTGCTGCTGTGGCTGCTGCTGCTGTTGCTGCTGCTGCTGCTGTTGCTGCTGCTGCTGCTGCTGCTGCTGTTGCTGCTGCTGCTGGGCGTGCATTTTGGATAAGCCCACCATGCCTGCAGCTCTGGGCATGGCCGAGGCACCGGGGAAAGAGCCCCCGGGAACCTGGCGCCCCGCCGCATAATGAGGCAGCTGCCCCTCGGAATCGGAGGGCGAAAACATGTCGAAATGTCCGGAGGGCGCCTCGCCAGGGTAATTGTATTCCAGCGAGTCGACGGTTCCTTGGTTCGCCACCCTTCGGGGCTCCAGACTGTGGGAATCGGAGCCGCTGGAGGCGGGCAGGCCGTGAAAAGAGGCGGCCCGGTTAGGGCTCTGGTCCAGCGGCAAGCATGGGGCAGGCACCGCATGACCCGAGGCGCCCGAACTGTGGAAGTCCGGGAGGTTCCCGGGTCGCTGCGGGCCGAAGCTCTCAGGCCCCTGGCTCTCCGCCATGTGGTCATAACCCTCCGCGAAGGGCGGCTGGCTGCCCAAGCCGCCGGCGGCAGCGCCGCCGTAGCCAAGTAGGCGACCCCCGTGCAGGCATGAGGCCCCTGGGTCCGGGCCGCCGAAGTTGCCCCCAAAGTGGGGGTGATGTTGGTGGGGGTGGTGGCCTCCCGGGTGGCCGTGGTGCGGCTGCTGGCCTCCAAAGAATCCGTGCACCGGCTGTGCCTGCAGCCCCCCCGCGTGCAACTCCGAGTGGCCCCGCGCGTGGAAGCCGTAAGGCTCCATGTTCATGCTCAAGATCGGGGGCTCGCCCAGCGCGCTCATGGCAGGGTCCACGGGGCCAGGAGGTCCCCCCGCGTGGAAAGCCGGGGCCTTAAAGTGGGCATTCATGCTTAGTCCGGCCTCGTTAAAGTTCCTCTCGCCCTGGCCAGCGTTCCTGCTGTTGATCTGGGGCTCGAATTGGTCCAGCCCAAACATACTTGGCAGGGGGCGGGGGGATCAATAGGGCATGACAGCCTGCTCTCCGCGGCGTGCCTCCGGCCAGCTAAACGTTCCGGCCCCGGGTAGGGCGGTCCGGGACGCTCAGCACCGCGGGGGCGCAGTGCGCACCGCCACCTCGCCCGGCGTGTGGAGGCTGGGGGCTATAGGCTCCTCTCCCGAAGCTCTGGCTCTGCCGGACCCGGGCCTCTCACATCTTGCGGTGCCGCGGGGCCTCCGGGAGCCGTGTTGGGGGGCCCATGCCCCGGCGGTTGGCACAGCCGCGGGTGGGTTTGCACGGAGGGGACGGAGCTGCGGGCGAGTGGAGACAAAAAGTTAAGTGGGGGGAAGGAGGCGGGAAGGAGGAAGGGAGAGCAGAGCGATCACCTTCTTAAGTCCGATCGGGTCGGGTGGGAAGCCCCAGGACGTCTCCCGAAGCCTCCCGGAGTCCGTGGCCGAGCTGCTAAGGGGCCGAGCAAGGAGACCCTTCAAAGCCGTGGCTGGCGCCCGGGCACGGACAGAACGGTCCCTCCCCCCTCCCCCCGGAGTCCCCGCGCTTCGCAGCCCGAGCCTCCGCCGAGCACGATCCGCTCGCACAGTCTCCGTCGGCCCCGAGCAAGCGGCTACTGCTTCTTCAGCGGGTCGGAAGGCTGGAGGTTCCGCTCAGCATCACGGGTGCGGGCCCTGAGCCGAGGGCGCAGCGGAGCTGGGGAGGCAGCAGGCGCCCGGGGTTGGAGCCCAGGTTTGAGGGAAGGCGCGGTTCCCCTGCTCCGCGGCGGGTGCGCTGCACCCCGGCGCGCCGCTCCGCGGCCACGTCCGCCGCCTGCCGCTTCTGTCCTCCTCTGTTTGGTCTCTGAGTTCGCTTCCAGGCGCGGGCGGGCAGCGAGACGAGAGGTTGGGTCGCTCCGAAGCTCGGTTCCCTGCCTCCAAGCCGAGGTGCTCCACGAGTCCCCCTCGGACCCGAGGAGGGGGGCGTACGCGGGTTGGGGGGCCAGGCTAGGCGAGCGGGCTGAGGCGTTCCGGCTACGCTCTAGGAGCCCGGAATGGGGGGGCGGGGGCAGTCCTGGGGGGGGTCCGCGCACCCCTCTGCTGGCTGGCGGGGGGGGCTCTGCGTGGGGCGTTGCGAGGGTCTCGGCTCCCCTCTCGGTGTCTGCCTCTCGCCCAGCGCCGGGAGAAGCAGCAACAAGTTTTGCATTTCAGCAATCAATTTCAGCCATTACATTTGCACCAATCAGCGCAGCCCGAGCTCCGGGCCCGGGGCGGGGCTCGCTCTTAAGGTGGTCCCGGCTGCTGGCTGCTGAGGCCCCCGCCATGAACCCGCACTCCGCCAACTCCGGGGTCCCTCGCGCGGGTTTTGCCTCGGGGTCGGCTCCAGTGCGCTGGGGGGCGCGCCCTGGCCTCCCGGCGCATCAGGCTGGAGGGGGCGCAGGCGGAGAATGGCGGGAGCTTGGCTTTGTTCACCCCCCTTCCCACTCACACAGTTCCCAACTCCCCACCCCTAACTGAAGCGAGACCTGCGGGTTGGGCAGGGGGCGGGGAGGTGGGCGGTAAGCGGTGCGGGGCGCTTAGACAATGGGGTCGCCAAGCAAAGCTCTTGGACTCGCCACGGAAAGTCGCAAAGAGTCAACTGCGCTTCAGCCGCGGGGCGAACCCACGGTTCTCCACCGCTGTCTCCTACTAGTGGCACCCAAGTTAGCCGGCCCTCGGATTTTTCGGATGTGGAAGCAGACGGGGGAACCCCGAAGTTAGGGTTCCGCTCGAAAGACCCGGGCGCCTGCTCACTCCTCCTCACTAGGGCGCGCACAATCGTTCCCTATCCGCACACGCGGGGGTTCCCCGTTCTCAGTCGCCGGCTTCCGCCCAGAGGAGCCACGACCACTCGGCTACTTGTGGGGGAGTGAGGGGTGCACATCGGATGAACGCAGAGCCAGGGCGGCTGGGAGCTTCGAGAAGACCCGCGCGGAGAGGGCGCACCCGTCCACTCGAGCAGCCTACTCCGGACACCCGGGCCAAGGCCCAGGCCCTCTGCGGGCGCGAGGTTGGCCTCCTTAAGAGATCAATTAAACTGAAGAGGCCAAGGAACGGAATTGGGTTGTGATACTAAAATCAATAGGAGTAATTTAATATCTGCCCTGCTCTTTATGAAATATTTATCCCAATAATCTTAGTTAAAATGTTTAGATCTTCCTGATCCCCACTGAGGCTGAAATCTATCCTGCAATTAGAAGTTGGGAGTTTAGAGGGGATGGAGGGTAGGGAAGGTGTTTATTCTGTGTGCCTCTGTGTCTGTGGGTGTGTGTGTCTGTCTGTGTGTGTGTCTGTGTCTGTGTGTGTGTGTGTGTGTGTGTGTTTTCCTCCCTAAAGTGCGTGTAAGGGAGGAAGGGGGAGAAGGCCTGTAATTTCCCTTGCCATAAAATAGCACGAGGTGATTTTGCTAACAGACCAGCATTCGTTGGAGAAGGGGAGGGGGAAAAAAAAGAACTTTCTTTGAAGTGCCCCGATGTCGCTATTAAATCTAAATAAAATTAAGCATGGTGTATAAAAATGCCTTTTCCCCCCACAAAAGAAAGTGTTTATCACCCAAGTCTGTCTAGCGTTTGCTAAATTGCGCATGAAATCTGAAATGAAATAAACGTTATAATAAAACCAACCCCTGAGCCCTTTTTATTTAAAAACCTCAGATTAAGCACTCCACCGTCGCGGGCAGGAGTTAAAAAGTTACCACGTTGTGCGCACACCGATTCATCGCTCCCCGGAGTCGCTGCTGGGAAAGCAGACTCTGGGTGTTCGAGCCAAAATGCCAGGAAAATGGGTTCCACTTATGGGGAGGGGGAGGCGGGAAGCAGGGTCTCTTGAGGGACTCCGGAAGAAAATAACACCCCTCCCAAAAAGATTACAAATGAAAACAAGCAATAAAAACCTGCAACTTTGAAACTCAGAGAGCGAAGCCGGCTCAGATCCACGGTCCTTCCTGGGAACTTCCTGTTGTGGATGTCTACAGATATTTTTTTCTTTTTGAAATTAAAAATGAAAATTACCCCCACCAAAAAATGGAGTCCATAAATAAGCATCGGGAAGAAGTATTTGTACAGGGTGGTGGAGTTTTAAAAGGATTTTTCTGCAGGATCAGGTTGTTGGTCTGTGATTAAATATTGATTTTGTGTAATTAGTTTTCATGTGAACTATCCTCTTGCTGATAGCTTAGAGGTTTCAGAACTAGAAAGAAATGGAATCGGACATGGAAATTATTACTTAGCAAAGTGACAGGGAAGTGAGAGCCGGAAAGACTGGGGCTTGGCTGATTTCGGCACAAAGAAATAAAGGTACTGGGTAGGCCTCCAGTGACCCCCCTCCCCACCCCCGCCCAGGACCCCGGCCCGAGAGGAGGAGACCCTGAGCTTCCTGGTCAGGAAGGGGACCAGCAGGGGGAATGGTCGCCAGGAGGAGGACCCTGCATGGGCAATAGGCCTATGCAAAGCCCACAACGGCTAGTAGCTCGCTGCGCTCCTTGTCCAGAGCCATCAGTGCTGGGAGAGAGGGGTGTCACCGGAGCCCTATGAGAGAAGCATTATGTCTCCTGTGTGTCTGGAGGGAATAGGGGAAGTTGGGACCTGTCTGGAGGCCTGGGTGGGCCAGGGCAGTGGGAAGAATGGCCCACAGACCTGCCGTCTGGGGAGACCCTGGCTGGGGTGTGCTCTCGGCTGAGGCATGACTTCACACGGGGGTGGGGGTCCCCTGAACACCTGGGCAGGTTTCCTGTGGAATAATTCTGTGTGCTCCGGGGAGGGGGGGTGGTGTGGGAGTATTTTTCTGGGGCTGTTTCCAAGAGTTCCGTCTACAAGGTGTGTGAGTGTCTGAAAGGAGGGTGTGTTGGGGCCTGGCTGGGTTTCTGCTCAGGATGTGTCTGGGTCACCTTTCCTTCACACTAGAATGTTGTGCGGGTGTGTGGCGGGGGGCCTGCGTTTGTGTCTTGGCCGGAGTGGGGCTGGCAGGGTTTGCCAATGTGCCTTCACGGGCCTCGGGGCCTCTCGCTGAGTGTCCCTGGGGGAGGGGCTGTGGACCCCCACCCCCATTACCCCGTTTCTCTCTGTGCTGTGCGCTCGCCCGTGCTGGTCCCTAGGCCTGCGGCTGCCTCACACCTTGTGTGCCCGTTTGTGCTCGAGTGTGTCTGGTTTCTCTGCGACTGTGAGAGTGGGCGCCCGCCTGGGTCCATCTGTCCCCGTGAACACGCCGGCGAGTGTGTCTCCGTGGTGTGGGCGCCCTGCGTGTGCCGGGATGTGCACTCGGCTGGCGAGGGCCTGAGGCTTCTTTGGAACAGACACATTGCCCCCTAGCGCCCAGACGATTCAAAGTCCCCGCCCGCCTGCCCGAGCCTGGAGCCGCAGGGTCCACCCCCAGGCCCTTCCTTAGCCTCCCCTTTCCCTTCCTTTGGCCGGGTCCTCGAGGGGTGCTGCACGTGCTGGCATGCAGAGGGGGCCTCCCGGATGGAGGAAGGAGACAGCCGGACTGGGGCCCCAGAGCTACAGAGGGATGCTCCCAGCTGCTGACAAGTGGTGGGGAGGGGGGGCTGCCTAGAATGGCCCCCAGAGGGCTACCAGAACTCGCCCTCCTGGGGCTGAGATTCCGGCATATTCCAACCAGCCTAGGAGCTCCAGTTTAAAAGAGGGCCCCCCCCAACCAGTGAATACCCACCTCAACAAAAACACAGAACAACCAACACTCAACACCCTTCACCCAGGAGACACACAGCCTGCACACCTTGCCCCTCGGGTCCCCAACAGCAAGACAGGCACCGTCGCCCACACACACCTCCACAATGGACACATCCGAACACCCGCTCCCGGGTATGGAAGGCTCATTGCTAATCACTTTATATCTGGGATCCCATTTCATTCTCACGGAAGCCCCATGAGCTTGGGGCTCTCAACCCATTTTCCAGACAACGATGTAGAGCCTCACACTGACCAAGTGACCTTCCCAAAGTCCAACTGTGGCAAGCTGGGATTCCAAACCAATCCACCTGCCGCTGAGACCTGGCTCTTCACCACTGCCTGCTCTCCCTTAATGTGATCATTCAGGTAAACCCCTTAGCACAGGGCAGGGAATACCGTTTAAATACCGAAAAATGGTAGCTTCCTTCACTACTGCTGTTATCACTATTAATATGATGGTGGCGATGAGGACTATTATTAGTCTCTGTGTGTTCCCCTGCCCCGCACAGACAGGAGAGAGCCACGGGCACACAAACACAAATACACACTTGTCTCCTCAGCCTTTTCTTCCTTAATCTCCATGCCCTTTACAGTTTGGGAACTCCCAGGAACCACAGCAGCCCTGAGTCTCTATGCAGCCGGCGGGACCTGCTTCCCCTAATACCAAGAGCATCCTCGAAATGACTCCCTCTCCTGAGTCAGTGGTGGGGAGGGTAGGAGTTTTGGCATGACCTAGCCAGATCCCAATCTTGTCTTCACCACTTTTGAGCTGTGCAACCTTGGACAAAATACTTCCCTGGCCTCAGTTTCCGCCCCCCCCCACTTCCCCCATTGCAAAGGGGAACCACAGCCAGGACACATGGAGCAAAAGGATTGGAGACAATGCTGAAAGAGAGGCCCAGGGCATGGAAGATGGCCTCTCTTATCACTATTATTATCATTGTTGTTTCTTCTGTGTTTGGATCCAGGGAGGTGGAGAGCCAAATAATGATCCCAGAGAAATTGGATTGATTTGGCAAACTAGCCTCGTCTCCCCAGCCGGTCTTTGAGAGAGAGGATGATTCTGTTAGGTGGTCACCGTAACCTCCCCGACCTCACACCATACTGGTGTAAATGGGTGCCAGCCCAGCACCCTTCCAGGGAGGACCCAGGCCTGAAGCCTCCGGGGGGGCCCAGGTATGGCCGGGGCAGAGGAGAGAAGCTGGCTAGAGGTTGCAAGGGATGAGACCCTCAAATAGCCACAGGCTGCCAGTTGCTAAGCAACCGCATCTCCTCCCTCTCTCTCCGTAAGACGCCTGATATTTTCAGAGATCTGTCCTCTGTCTGTCCCCTGAGGGCCTACTGTGTGTCCCTGGGCTTAGGCTGGGAACTCAGGAAAAAGGGGAAGCTCCAGTCCCAGCTTTCAAGCAAGATCACAGAAACCACCTTGTATTATAGACTACATTATCCACTAAAAGGGGTAAAATAACTGCGCTGGGAGAGAGGGGTTCTCAGAGGTGGGTTTTGAAGGTAGAATAGGAGTTTAACAACCAGAGCAGGGTCAATGGACTTCCCAAGCAGAGAAGTCCGATTAGAGTGCATGGGGGAGGTTTGGGCAGCACTTTGTTTAGAGCTGGATGAAGGAGAGGCAGATCTAAACCCCAAAAGTCCAGGAGGACCTGGATGGGGAGGACCATGAGGCAGGTGGGAGAGTTTGGACATGGTTCTGGGGAGCCAGGAAATGGTTTTAAGCAAAGCCAAGTGACCTCGTCGGAGATGAGATTTAAAAGGTCCTTGTAGACCTGAGGCTCTCCGCTTTCTTTGCTTTTCAAGGTGGACCCAAAAGCCATCTTTCCTGGTTTCCCTGGAAACAGAGCCTGGGGTGGGGGAGAGCCCCAGGGTCTGTGCCCAGGCAGTGAGCACAGCAGTACCCACTGGCTTTCTCATCTCCAGGTTGTTTGCACAGACACGGGTCCCCTCTCCTCAGTGACTACAGATGCTGCTCCCTGTTGAGTTGAACTTGGCCCACCTGGCCCTCGGCTAGAGGAGACCGAGGGACATATACAAGATGTCCCAGGTTCAAAGCCCAGTTCCACCACCCTTTGACCACATAACTGTGGGCCAGACCGGCACTGGCGCTCCAGTTTCCAGCTCTATAACAATACCAGTCTCCAAGGGTGCCAGGGAGACAGCAAGCATGGGAAAGCGCCCAGCCCATACAATACCATATATATCACATATAACATACTATTTATTATATCCTATGTTATATTAAATAGCTACCTCGTAAGGCAAGTTCTATTATTTTTCCTATTTTATGCAGGAGGAAACTGAGGCACAGAGAGTGAAAGGATTTGCCCCAGGTCATCCAGAGAGCGAGGGGCAGAACGGGACTCACACAAGGACTGGATTGACCCTGTCATCAGCCCGCCACCAGTCCATAATCTGTGTAGCTTGGGCCTGGGGTCTGAGCCCCTCCAGGGGGGAAGGGGAACTGGTCTCGCCAGAAAAACTCCTCCTTCCCCTGCCCCTGGAGACTCCCAGCTTGGGTTGGGGGTCCCCCTGCTCTCTGCTCCTTTCTGTACACCCCCAGAGGCCTCTGGGGCCTGACCACAGCATTTCAATATGAGAGAGCCAGTGAACTTCCCCTTGAGCCATACTTGGAATAAGACTGGGCCGCTTCTCAGCTCACCTGGCTGGGGAGGGCTCCCTGTACAGGAAAGGAGCTCTTACCAGCATAAAGCTGTCCTGCTTCCCAGGGACCCGGACACACAGGGGCTGAGTCTGTAAACTGCTTCCAGCATTGAGCTGTCCTTGAAACCCGGCCTTCCCTGGGGCACACTCCTCTTTCAAGAGCCTAGCTCATACCGGGTACCCACATGCTCAGCTGTGACCCAGGGGACCAGAAGCAGGACCACAGCTTGAAAGTATGAGTAGTAACGTTAATAAGAGATGCCTCTTTTCCAAGCACAGAAACTCCCCGAGACTTCATTTAATCTTGAAAAAGATCCCAGGAGGGAGATAAGTGCCTCCATCACCCTTGGGAACTTGCTGGAGCCACGAGACTTGTCCATGGCCAGGCCTAGTCTCAAACTCCGGGCTGTAGGATCCTCAAGCTGATCGGCCAACCCCTCCATCCATGAGCTTTTCTCGTCCCCAGACAGCATCCAGCTCTGAGCTTCTATTTTCCATTCTCTAAGCGGAGCGCACTGAACCCAGGCCCCAGTCCCAAAATAACTCAAACCAGCTCCATGGGCTGGACCTGAAGGCACGGCGACTCCATCACCCGCTCCAGCCTCCCTCTGAAAAAGTTCTCATTCAGCAAAATAACAGGCAGCACACACGAAGCGTCACACAGCACACAATGAATCAGAAAATGCGAAAGTTCGGCAGGGTTCATAATTATCCAACAAACCTAGTTAGCATGATTCCCCCCCTCGCCCCCACCCCTTCGTCTCTCCCTGCAGCCATCAGTGAGGCGAGCTCATTACCACCAAGAATCTAGCTGGAAAACCAGTTCCATAAACAGAACCAAACAAGCGTATATGATGGGAAAAGTCTGGACCAGCCAGACGTGAGCCAAAGCCTTTCAAACGACTGTGTCTGTTGTTCCCTCGTCCCCACCCTCACCTGCTGGGGGAGGCTGCAGCATGGTGGTGTCTTCAGTGGGGTTGGGAGAGGGGGCCAAGGCAAGGGGACAATCACCCAGACCTGGTCCAGCAGTGCCTGGGGCCGAGGACTTGTGTTCCGGGAAGGATTCCCACGAAGACCTAGAGTCTGCAGCCTGGCTCTCTGTGTCAGCAGCAGCGACAGCCGCAGGGAGCGGCTGACTAGCACCCACTTAGCTCTTCACTGAGGAGGGAAGGTGCAGGGCCGGCGTGGCTCAGACCAACCCCCAGATGTGAGATCTATGACCTTGGACAGGTCATTCCTCTCTCTGTGCCTCAGTCTCCTCATCTGGGAAAGCAGGTCCCAGCATGCCTACGTCAAAGGATGTTTGGGAGAGGGCGTGCCTGGGTGGCTCAGTCGGCTAAGCAGCTGCCTTTGGCTCAGGTCGTGATCTCAGGGTCCTGGGATTGAGCCCCGCACCGGGCTTCCCTGCTGCTCCTCTTTCTGCCCCTCCCCCTGCTCATGCTCTCTCACTCTTTCAAATAAATAAATACAATCTTTTTAAAAAGGAGGGTGTTCCGTGAGAACACCATGAAATGATATTGGTTGAGTGTCACAGTCTCCAACCCACCCACCCCCCAAGAGGTAATGGAAGCCAGTGTAGGAAATGGGCGGGGGGAGTTGGCAACCCACAAAGGAGGAAACTTCTCTCCTGTTCTGAGCGCTCCATGTGCCAGCCTCCATGCTGAGTCCGCTCCTTAGATTATTTCTAACTCCTAATGCAACAGTACCTGGGGTTAGGCATGTACCCATTTTACAGAAGGGAACTTAGAGGAAGGTACGCCGCTTTGGGAAGGAGTGTGGGGAGACTCCCTTCGAAATCAGAGAATTCACCTGTGGCCCAAAAGACCCCGGGTGGGAAATAAACAGAACTCCCCTGGGAAGGCTCCGACTCGGGCACCCCACCCCCGCCACTCAGGCTTGCAGAGTGGCCCCGGGGGCTGGTGGGCTTTGAGGGCCCTTCCCACTCCAGTGAGGCAACAGAGCCCAGGCCGAGTCAGTAATGTGCTGATTGGAGTCAGATCCTTGGAAAAGTTCACAAATTATCACTGTTTGCCCCGTGACAGTACGAACAGCTCTTCCTCGGTGAGCTGTTCGGTGAGCAAGTGGAGGGCCAGAACAGTCCAGGGGTGAGCAGGATCAGCCTCAAGTGCAGCCACTCAAGGTCACTTTCCCTCTCTGAGCCTCAGTGTCCCCATCTGTCAAATGGGGAGAATAATCATCCCTTGGGGGGGCGCACAGCACAGAGTACTTAGCACATAGTTAACACTCCATAAACAGCCACTCGCTGCTACTCCCGCAGGGCGGGCCTGGCTCCCACAGGGCGGGCCTGGGGAGGATTGATGAGGTGCCCTTACCACACTTTTGCTCCCTCTCAGCCCCTGGCTGGGCCGTTCGAGGCCTCCAGCTTATATCCAGAGGCCTGGCAAAGCCAAACACATGGCCAGCTCCGAGAAGGGCCAGCAGGCCGGCGTCTCCAGCCCGGGTTCTCTGGGCCAGGCCCCAGCTGTGCAGGGCCCACCCTCCCTTGGATCCCCCCCCAACTCCCCCCTCTCAGCTAAGGCCCTGCCGCCTCTGACATTTGCCACCAGGCCACCTGGTGAGCTCCGGGCGGGCTCCCCGCGCCAGCTGCCCCCACCTTTGGCTCGGATGAGCTCATCTGGGTTTGGTAACTTCCAAAGCAGCCAGGAATGTTTGCTCAAATGTTCCAGGCCCAGGGAGCAGAGAGAGCAGAACGGTGCCCTCCACCCTGCTTGTGCACGCAGAAAGCAATCAGCTATAACTCAGACAGGCTGGCTTCACCAGGCCAAGGAGATGGATGCAGCGTTTTGGAATCTATATCACCCAAAAGGAAAATGCCTCTTAAATCACAGGGAATGGGGGGAAAGAGGGGGAGCAGGGACCTGATGTCACGAGGGAGGGGCCACCTCCAAGCACTGGACCTCCTCCTGCCACTGATGTCATACCTACTCCTTCGGTGGAGGAAGGGAGGTTTGGAGGGGCTCACCCAACTGGGACCCGCACCAGGAGGTGCATACACGCGCACACGCACGCACACATACACATCCCTAGGTCCTGCAAAAATCTCTCCCAGCTCCTTCCCTTCCCTGGTTCTGGTCACTACCCTCCCCACCTGGACCGTACTCAGGATCTGAATCCGATCAAATGAGATCACACACATCCCTTCCCCTGCCCAACTCCCCACCCTACCTACATCCTTTTTTTTTTTTTTAAGATTTTATTTATTTATTTGACAGAGAGAGAGAGATCACAAGTAGTAAGAGAGGCAGGCGGGGGGGCGGGAAACAGGCTCCCTGCTGAGCAGAGAGCCCGATGCAGGGCTCGATCCCAGGACCCTGAGACCATGACCTGAGCCAAAGGCAGAGGCTTTAACCCACTGAGCCACCCAGGTTCCCCCTTACCTACATCCTTCAAATGTAGGGTGGATCCCAGTGTTTGAGAATAAAGATCGAATTCCTTGCCACAGTCTGCCAGGCCCTAGAGACCTGGCAATGCCCACCCCCCTCCCCAGTCACACCTCCCAGACCCTTCCTCCATCCTTCGCAGAACTTTTCAGGTGCTGTGCCCCCAGCTGGCGGGAGGGGGGGGCCTTTCCTGCCCATGCCCCCCTTCCCCCAGGTGAGGCACATTCATCGCCCAGCTCAGCTACCACCACATCCTTAGGGAAGTCCTCCCCAGCTAGTCCTACCTGAAAGGCTGACTTCAGGAAGCTCTCCTCACCCCGGGACTGTGTAGTGTGACATTCATCACTGTGGACATCTAGCCAGCATTATTAGCTCATGGGATCCTTTAATGAATCTCTGTCCACCCCACTCAATAGTGAGTGCCAGATAGACGGGGACTCTGCCTGCCTCTGGGTTCCTCTGGTTTGCTGGCATCATGTAGGTACTCAATCCACATTTACCAAATGAATGAATGAAGGCTTTGTTCCATCCAGAGAAAGGGACAATGTTGGGGTCCAGAACAACATTGCTAAAACCTGTTAGATTAAGCCCCGTGGTTTTGCCAACCAGCAAGGTCCCTTGCAGTTCAGTCTTCACTGTTCAGTTCCTCCCACTCTGGGGCCCTGCTGTGGGCTCATTGCTACTTGCATCCCTGGGCCCGGTAAACTCCTATTCACCCTGCAAGGCCCCACGTAGTGCTTTTCAAACTGGAGGTCGTGACCAATTAATAGATTAAAAATCCATTTAGGGAGTGTGGCATCTCCATAGCATGGAATTTAGTCAGCCAGAAAAAGGAATGAAATTCTGACACATGGTACAACATGGGGGGGACCCCGAAAATATCGTGCTAAGTGAACTAAGCCCGATGGAAAAGAATAAATATTGTAGGGTTCCACCAATATGAGGTACTTAGAGTACACAAAGTCATAGGCAGGTAGGGGGATGGAGATCAGCAGGGGTTGGGGTAGGGGGCAGCAGGGAGTTGTCATTTGATGGGTCCAGAGCTTCCATTTGGGGTGATGAAAAAGTTCTAGAAATGACCCATGGTGATGGTTGCACAGCATGTGAATATGCTTCATGTCACTGAAACGTACACGTATAAATGATTAACACGGTAAATGTATGTTATGTATATTTATAATAAACAATAACAAAAGCCTTCAACTATCTGGGTAAGTGTTCAAGTAAGAATTATCTAGTGAAACTTGTTTGGCGTGTGTTTTTGTTAGGGTGTTTGTGTAAAGTATGTTTCTGACTTCAGGTCAAGGTCGAGTAATTTTGAAAAACACTGCCCTCCAGAGTCATGGATGTTCAAAAGCCTGACCTGACCTCAGGGACAGTGAGGTGCCCCCCGCCCTCTGCTCTCAGTCCCCTTCGTGCCGACGATCAGAGCTCAGCAAGCGTCCCCTGAGGTCTAAGCTCACATTTATCTGTCGGTCACCAGAATCGGACCACAAGCTCATGAGGCCCAGGGCGGAGTCACACTCATCTCCGCGCCCTCATGATGCCAAGCAAGGTGCCTCCGTGTGACCAAGATCCAGGTGAGCCCAACAGTCCCAGACCTGGATTCGCCCAGATTTCAAGTCCCAGCCTGCCACCAGTATGCTGTGTGAGCTCAGGCAATTCACTGCCTCTCTGGGCTTCCATTTCTCATTAATTATAATAACAAAAAAAAAACACTGTAACTTATTGAGCACTTGCTATATGGCAGGCTAAGTGATTTATAAACATGGACTAGTTCAACAAATGTTTGAGCAACCACCATATGCAGCCCTGGAGATTAAAAGTGAGCAGGACAAGTGGGTCCTGGATCTCTGTCTTTGTGGATCTTTATCTCATCAAATCCTCTCAGCGCCCATTGTACAGACAAGAAGACTGAGGCCAGAAAGTTCTGATTCTGAGTCTGGCCTCTTTGCTGCCTCCCATCGCCCTATGAAGGCCCCATGGTTTCAGAGCCCAGGACTTGAGAGGAGTCAAGTTTTTTCTCACCCCGCAAAGACTTCAGTAGCCCCACTGTGCACCTGGCTCTGGTCCCGGTTGGGGAGAGAAACAGTCACCAAATGCCTGGATGAGGGAAGCTCTAGATCTGCAGGAGCCAAGAGGAGAGACCCTGGAGGGGAGAGGCAATCAGAGTGGGCATCCTGGAGGGGGTGACACCTGAGCAGAGTATGGCAGGAGAAGCAGAGTAGGGCATTCCTGACCGTGGAGCAGCAGGCCAACAAGGAAGAGCCCCAGAGAGCTCCCAGTTTTCTGTTTGGAGGGCTGGCTGGGAAGGCTGGTCCTTTCTACTTTGCATAAAGGAAGGTCACGCATGCATGTCCTGGATCCACTGGCCGGTGAGGAGGCAGGAAGAGGCAGAAGAGAGGCAAGTGGAGGGATGGGGGCAGCAGCACGGAGTTCCTGGGGGACTCCTTGTTGCTGAAAGGGAGGCAGGAAGCACAAGCCCTGCCTAGCTTCAGGCAACCCAGAATCCGCATTCGTGACACCCATCGTCTGAATGAAAAAGCAGGAAAGGCCCCTTCCATGCCCATGGGCTTCTTCCTCTTGAGAGTGCCAGGTACACCCCTAACTATACATTGAGACCATGCCCCCACCCCC
>LNAC01000410.1:1258181-1273041 GCA_002007465.1 Ailurus styani
GCCTAGCCAGATGTGGCATGGCTTCCCAAGCACCATGCAAACTGGGTTGTAGTGGGCCCTGCACTTAAGGGAAACTGAGACCGTAGAGGGGAGGAGAAAAGATCAGGACTCCTACAAAAGACTGTTCACGTCAAAAGACTTAAGTGAGCACCTACTATGTGCTACATACCAAGACTATGATGATGAGTTAAAACAGATGTGGTCCCAGCCGTCAAGAGGGAGATGGGGTAGGAATGCAACAGTGACCAGAGCAGCACAGGATTCCATAGAGACCAAGGCCCCAAAGGCTCTGAAGGGAAAGAAGACAGAGCCCTATACCAATAGACTCTGAATGAACTGGGGCCCAGGAAGAATAGATGGGACCTAACTAGGGGAGAGAAAGGGCGAGGGAGCAAAACAGTGCCCCTGGCAGACGGAATAGCACAGACAAAGGTCCTGAGGCAGGAAGTGCCACAGGAAGTTCACGAAATGAGACAGACCAGAGAAACGAGAGGTGGTGACAGGGGCCAGGCCAGCAAGACTCACGGACCAAAGGAAGCCTTTGAAGAGTAAGGGGCAGTGAAATTCATTCATTCATTCAATTAATCAGTACGTTTTTAACATCTCCCGCAGGCCTGTCTTTGCACGACTCTGTTCTAGGCCCTGGAGAAACAATACTGAGGAAGACTGACAAAGTCCCACCCCTCAGAGAGCTGACCCTCTTGAGATCTGACTTGTCATATTTCATAAACCATTCTCTCCCTCCCTCCCTCCTTCCTTTCTTCCCTTCCCTTTCCATTCCCATCCCTCCTCCTAACTTAAGCCATTCCTCCCCAAGAGTCTCAGTGCTCATCCTTGCATCATGTTACCAGATGGAGAAAACTCATCTTTAAGCAGCTGAAGCGAGATGGGTAGTGACCCCACATATTAACATCCTAGGGTTCCCATAACAAAGCCCCACAAACTGGGTGGCTCTAAACAACAGGAATATACTCTCTCGCCATCCTGGAGGATAAAAGTCTAAAATCAAGGTCTTGGAAGCCTGCACCTCCTTCAAAGGCTCTAAGGTGGTGGTGGGGGTTGCGGGGCAGGGGTCCTTCCTTGCCTTTTCCAGCTTCTGTGGCCTTCAGCCATGCTTGGGCTTCCCAGACTTGTGCACACTTCCCTTCAGTATCTGCCTCCATCCCCATGCAGCCTCCTCCTGTAAGTCTCTAAATTCAAATCTCCCTTTCCTTATAAGGACCCGGGTCATACTGAATGGAGGGCCAGCCCTAACCCAGTGCAGGCATATTGTAACTCCATGACACCCGCAAATACGAAAGACCCCTCTCTCCCAATAAGGTCACATCCACAAGCCCTGGGAGGGCCTGAATTTTGCGGGGGGTAGACTATTCAACTCAGTACACTCTGGTTGCTTTAACTCAACTAGAACGTTTCCCAGGGACTTTTCCAAGATACGCCAGATCGAACCCATGGATGAGAATTGTCCAGATTCAGCAGGTGGGACTCAACTGGGTGCTAACATGTATTTTATCGGGTAACATCACAAAGCCCTCCGTTGCAATGACGGGTAACCTGAAGTTCATCTCACACATTTTGCAGGTTCAACCAATAATGACGACAACGACAACAAACTTTTTAAAGGCACTAACTGCAGACCAATTAGGCGTGAGCAACATCCACGTTTATCTTTCACTCAGAGCAGAGGAAAAGTTTGATTGCGAGTCACCTCATGATGGGATATGTTCCCTCAAACAGTTAATAATAATTATTTTATAAACCAGAGTTGTTTTCTAATTGTATTATAATGACAAGTATCTTACATAATAATTGCTTTCTTATAATCAATACTTTATAATTTTATAAAAAGATATAATCTATCTCTGTTACTTTGATTAACTGTATGTCAGAGATAACCATAATGACAATTCAAGCCAGAAGAAAAAATACTATAATCCTTCAAGCCTTACAGCCACAGAAAGCGAGACAAATATTTTAAAATTAAAAAAAAAATCTGTGCGATAATTTGGCCTGAAGAAGATGAGGACTGAGTCTGGGTGGTGAGAATATTCCTTTTTAAAGATTTATTT
This sequence comes from Ailurus styani, assembly GCA_002007465.1. Classification (NCBI taxonomy): domain Eukaryota; kingdom Metazoa; phylum Chordata; class Mammalia; order Carnivora; family Ailuridae; genus Ailurus; species Ailurus styani. The sequence goes on from LNAC01000410.1 coordinate 1,260,251, forward strand.
GACAGAGAGAGAGAGAGGGAGAGCATGAGTGGGAGGGACAGACAGAGAGGGAGAGTCAAGCTGACTTGGCGCCGAGCACAGAGCCTGACGCGGGGCTTGGTCTCACGACCGTGAGATCATGACTTGAGCGGAAACCAAAAGTAGATGCTTTGACTGCACCACCCAGGCACCCCTGAGAATAATATTTCTATAGCATAAAACCCACTGGGCTAAAAGAACCCACTGGGATCCTACTCATGTTTCTGGATCTTTCTCATGCTCCTGCAAGACACGGCGCAGTGAGGAAGATGCCGTGTCGAGTCCAGAGGAACCTCCAGGGACCACCCAGCAAGTCAGAAACCACTCCCCACCTGGGCTATAACCAGCTCTCCTGACCGTCCAGTTGTGAAATTTCTTTGGACCCAGGAAATCAGAACCCCCTTCCCTCAACCCCCCGAAGGGCAAATGTCAGCCCAAACTCTCCAACCAAAGACAACTACTTGAGAAACCCTTGACGTTCTGCAGAGTCTAATTTTGCCTGGGAAGTGACCAGAGTATGGAGGCTCATTCTACACTCACATGGAGAGCCCAGCTTTGGAACACAAGAAAGGGCTCCCTTCTTTTGTATTTCTCGCAGCCGCCAGGCCTCCACCACTCCTCAGGAGAAACGTCAGTCAGTCCCCCGGGCAAGGACATTTTGTGTCTCCTGGCAGTTGGAGGAGTGTGTGAAGGCAAGCTGGTGAGTGCTGTTCACCCCACTTCACGGAAATATGTTTTGGGGACCACAGACCCTCCAACTTGGTTTGACAAACTCCCCTTGGAGCTCTCTGGGGTCTGCATTGCAAAGACAAGCTCCTGACAACACCCTATGGCCACCCTGATCTCGGGCCATTTGGGAAACCACACACAGCGCTTGACCCAGTACTCGGGAAAGGCAATGCCAAACACATTTCCAAGGCCACTGCAGGGGTAGGTAGAAGACTGGCCTGCACTGCCAGGAGGCCACGAACCAGCCCCCATCCACACGGCAAGCCTGGCACCCTCCCGGGGCCTCTACTTCTTCATCTGTAAAATGGGGCCATCAAAATCCTACCCTTACAGAGTCACTGGCAAAGCCCCTTTTATTCTTCAATGGAGGTGAAATCCGCAGCATCTAAAATTAACCATTTTCAAGTAAAGAATTCCACGACCACTAGTACATTCCAGTGTTGTGCAACCACCATTTCTCTCAAGCTCCAAACCCTTTCGTCCCCTCAAAAGGAAATCCCATCCCCAAGCCTTCTTCCCCCGGCCTCTGGTAACCACCAGTCTGTGCGTTCTGTCTGTCTGGATTTGCCTATTCTGGGTATTTCGTTTAAATGGAACCGTACAACGTATGACCTCCGTGCTAGGCTTGTTTTCACTTCATGTGATGTCTTCGAGGTGTAGCCACGTCTGAGGTTCATCCGTGTATCGGTACTTCATTCCTTCTGGGACTGAAGAATGTGTCACGGCGTGGATATACATTTTGTGTGTCCATTCACCCGCGAATGGACACGGGTTATTTCTGCCTTTGGGTTATTGTGGATGGTGCTGATGCAAACATGTTCCTAAAGTTGCTTCTTTTTGAAGCAACCTACTGTGTGCCAGCCATGGTACCTGGCCTTGGGAAAGCAACAGGGAAAGAGCAAGGATCATGGCTGCTCCCTTGAGCTCTGGGGCTGCGCGGAACATGGCATGGGATGAGGTGTGTGAGTTATAAAGTGGATTTCCTGCTGGACAGTTCCTCTTTTGGTTCTCCAGCTTCTAGAGCTCAATAAATGTTAGTTGCAAGCATGCATGCATGAATGAATGAGCGAATGAACCACTGTCATTGTCTGACTCACTACCAGATCCCCAGTGCCTAGAACAGGGGTTGTGTGTTGTAAGTGTTCAACATACATTTGCTGAATGATTGGACCTAAAATCCAATGCCTGGTTCCACAGAGGAGTGCAGGGCTTGTACTCAGATCCTAGCCCACATCCCAGCTGTGTCACTCGCACGTCAGGTGACCTTGGCCAAGTCCTTCACCAATGCCTCATCTGGAAAGCATGGGTGGGGCTCGTGCCCCCCTGGGGCTGCTGTGACAGATCCCCAAGGCCGGGTGACTTTGGGGGAGGGGTTGCTGGCCCCTGCAAGGGGAAAGCCCTGCTGGATCACAGGGCTGGAGGCCCTTCCTGCCCCAACAAAAGGCCCAGTTTAACCCAGCTGCGGCTGGAGCACAATACAGCAGACTCTCCTGATCAGATTTAGAGTAATATCCCCACCAGGCTGCCCAGGCTAGCAGGCAAGGCTTCTTTGTTGCAAATATATATTTTTTAATCCCTAAAGATATTAGCAGTGAAGGGGAGATCACACTACAAAACGGTTCAGAAATGTTGTGAGGAGCCTGTTTCAAATGTGAGGGTGATCATTCCAGTGGAATCTGCCCCTTGCTTTTTTAGGAACAAGATTAGCTCAGGGCAGACTTGGGCCTTGGACCTGGGCTGGAAAGTCTCTAAAGGGAAATAATCCCAACAGCCATCATTACAGCTGTGACTCCCAGAGCCCTTAACAGGTGCCAGCCCACCTACTCATGTGACTACCAGTCCTCAGTGCTCCGGGAGATTGAGACTAGTACTCCCATTCTACGGATGGGAAAGCTGAGGCGTAGGGACACATGGGTCCACGTGACAGAGCCAGGCTTGACTTGGGTGTCTCGGATCTTCTAAACTATTTCTTTTATACTCTCTTCATCCTGTTGATGGTCACACATGTGGAATACATTCCCACCTCCGAGCTCTACCCCACTGGTTACCCAAGAGGACATCCAACAGCCACTCAACCCCAGACACACCCTGTTCCTTCAAGTTCACACGTAAGCACCTCCCCCAGAACCCCCCTGGCCGACCGTTCTCCCCTCCTCTGAAGGAAACCCATTGGCTCCTCCCGAGTTTCTGATAAATGACAGTGACGGTTCTTCAGGGCTGTGTAGTACCCCAAAGCACACAGACAGTTCCATGAGCCTCAGCGTGAGAACGGCACAGCAGAGGAGAACTTGGACTTGAATCAGAAACACTGGCTCGACCTGGATGTTCACAGGCTGTGTGACTGAGGGGAGGTTCAAAGCAGATTCACGTTCCTCAAGAAGTGAAACTGTAGGATTACCGGATGACCCAGCAATTCCACTCTTACGTATATACCCAGGAAAATTAAAAACAGATGTTTGTTCCAAAAAAACTTAACCATGAATGTACATAGCAACCCTGTTCATAACAGCCAAGAAAGGTGGAAAAAACCCAATGTCCATCAACGGACGAATGTATAAACAAAATGTGGTGAGTTCCTATGACAGAATATTATTCGGTGGGCGCCTGGGTGGCTCAGTGGGTTAAAGCCTCTGCCTTCAGCTCAGGTCATGATCTCAGGGTCCTGGGATCGAGGCCCATATCGGGCTCTCTGCTCCTCAGGGAGCCTGCTTCCTCCTCTCTCTGCCTGCCTCTCTGCTTACTTGTGATCTCTCTCTCTCTGTCAAATAAATAAAATCTTAAAAAAAAAAAGAATATTATTCGGCAATGAAAAAAACAGTGATCTATGCTACGACGTGGAGACTCCTTGGAAACATTACACCAAGGGAACAAGGCAGACGCAAAAGGTCACATATTGTGATGATTCCGTTTCTATGAAACACCTAGCATAGGCAGATCCATGGACACAGAGACCAGGTTAGTGGTTGCCTGGTGCTCGGAGGAGAGGGGGTGGGGAGTTAGAGCTCACGGGTTCGGGGTCTTCTTTTGGGATGACAAAAACATTTTGGAACTACACAGAGGTGGTGGTTGTACAACACTGGGAATGTACTAAACGCCGCGGAATGAGACCCTTGAAAATGGTTAAAATGGTGGATTTTACGTTATGTGAATTTCACCACCATAAAACAAAGTTCATGTCATTGCTCGTGCCTCAGTTTCCCCGATCTTCGCATAGCTGTTGTCATTGAGAACACAACAAAATGATGTATTTAAGGAGCTTGACAACCTGTTAACAACAGCAGCCACTCTTTTTATTTTGTTTTGTCTTAATTTATTTTATTTTATTTATTTTATTTTATTTTTTCTCAAAACCACTCTGCTGCCCCTTTGCCAAGATTCAGAGGTGAAGTGACCCGGCTGAAGTCACACAGTTAGTCAGGGGCTGTGGCAGCCTCCTAACCGGGCTGGGTGTGGACCTCAGCTTACTGAAGTAACCATGCCCTGCTTACTCCTTGAAGAGAAGGGACGTCTCCAGAAAAAGGATATCCAAATGAAAAGCTACCACCAACTCCCCATCCTTTGCTGGGTGCATTAGCAAGAGCCTGGAACCTGCCCGCCACCAAATGAGCCCACAGAGGGCTCAATCCCACGACCCTGAGATCATGACCTGAGCCAAAACCACAAGTTGGATGCTTAACCCACTGAGCCACCCAGCGCCCAACACGGCCCCCACCCCCGCCCTGGCCAATGATCTTTCTTGAATCAAACTGTAACTTGAGACCTTGGGCCCACTCTGGTCCTAGCTTCTGGCTTTTCTCATGGAAGCAGGCCCTGTGCATCGTGAGCCGCTGAAAACAGTCTCAATGTTTATGTACTTACTGAGGGCTCACCGTGTGCCCACATCTGTCGCGGTCCAGCAGGAGCTCAGAGTTAGGGGATGGGATGGGGGGGTTCATAAAGGGCCCTTCCCATGAGCAAGGGCCAGGGATCAAGTCTGCAAGACAGGTGACAGATCTGCACTGAGCCTGCCACACATATGTGCACACTCCCTGAGGGGGACTTGGGGGGACAGCTCCTGTTCCCTTAAAACTGGCCAGCACTCTCTGTCTCAAGCTAGGACCAGCAGCTGATGCGGACACGGGTCCTAATTTGGCCTTTAGCCACGATAAGCTTTGGACCAGTCCCTTCTCCTCCTGGGGCCTCGGTGTCTCCCTTGGGAGTTTGGGTGACATCGAAAGGTCTCTCCAGCATACATGTCTTTGCAGCGCTGTCCCCTCTGCCAGAGATTCTCTCCCCATCCCTCTTCCCCAGAGGACGGACAGCTGTCTCACCCATCACAGATCACCTGTACGTCCCTTCCTAGAGGAAGCCCCGATGGGACCTATCTCACTGCTCTCTCGGGGGACACATCACATTCCCAGATTGTCTATGTGGTCGGAGGGCATGGCTGCCTTGACTGCCACGGCCGCCCCAGCCCCAGCAGCAGCGCATGCACAGCCTACAGCTAACGAGCCGGTGGGGGTGTCTGCAAACATCTATTGACCTTAGCTGCTGCACCGGATTTGGTGCTGACACAACTTAAACACAGAGTCACGCCCAGGACCCAGCAGGTGCACTCCGCAGTATACACCAATAAAGAACGGAAAGCCGGGGTTCCATCCGTAACTGGTGCAGGAGGGCTCCTGGCAGCCAGAAAGACAGAAGCAGCCCTACGTCCGGCAACAGAGGGCCGGATAAATAAAACGTGGTCTCTCCATACAATGGAATATCAGCCTGCCTTAAACAGGCACGAAGTACAGACACACTACCACGCAGATGTCTCTGGTCATCATTCTGCTTATGTGGAAGAAGCCAGTCACAGGACCACGGATGGTGCGATGCCATTTATGTGCAGTGGTCTAGGACAGGCAAATCTACAGACCCAGAAAGTAGGTTAGGGGTTGCCGGGAGCATAAGGAGTGACTGTTAGAATGGGTACAGGGTTGCCTTTCTGTGTGAGAGTGGTCTGGAACTCTGTAAATATACTCGATGCCACTGTATCACTCACTTTATCTTTTTTTTAAAGATGTAGTGATTTATCTGAGACACGGGGGTGGGGGGAGGGCAGAGGCAAAGGGGAGAGCGAATCCTCAAGCTGACTCCCCGCTGAACACGGAGCTGGACTCGGAGCTCCATCCCAGGACCCTGAGATCACGACCCGAGCTGAAATCTAGAACCAGCGGCTTAGCCCATTGAGCCCCCCAGGCGCCCCTGACTCATTCACTTTAAAATGGTCCAAATGATCACTTCGTATGTATTTTGTAACAATAAAAACATACGTGTACATCACTCCTCTTTCAGGCATGGGGGACAGGAAAGAGCATCAAAGGACGCAGAGACAAGCCGAGTTCTGCCCCCCATGCTGGGCACCCTTGGGTAGGTGAGGGAATCTCTCTGAGCATCTCTGTCCTCCTCCGCATACCGGGTCTATTGCTCTTGGCCCTGCAGACCTCACAGGGCTCAGGGGAAGCTCAGGTGGGAGACCCCATTGTTTTAAGAAATTGTATGATGTCCAGGAAAGCAAAATAGGGACCAAACCTTGGGCTCCACACAGACAGGTGACATCCCTTAGGTTGGCCCAGGGTTGGCCCTTCTTCCTTTTTTCCAAAGGGCTCTATTGCACCTTGTTCTCACAAAATCCCTGGAAAGAAAGCAAGCCAGAGAGGAGAGGTGTTCTCTGAGCTCGACCTGCCAGTGGGTCTGCCCTGGCCGGCTTTCGAGAGGGTCTGCTATCGGTGCACAGGACATCCTTCGGGTGCCTACCTGTGCAGGTAAGGGCCCTCCCGTGTCTCTGGCAATCTGTCTTGGTAAGTAAGGGTGAGGAGAGCAGCAGGCACTCCGGCCTCAGGTCTCCTGTAGGCATAGTATGTTCATGCTCACCCCCGGCCCTTTGCACACGTGCTGTTCCATGCCTGCGAGTCTCCACCACTGTCTTCACTTCCTGTTGCTGCTGTAACAAATTACTCCAAACCTAATGCCTTCCAACAACATGCATTTATTACTTTACAGTTCCAGAGATCTGGGTCTCACTAGCCTAGTAGTAAGGTGTTTCTTGCTGGAGGCTATAGGGGAGATTCTGTTTTCTTGGCTTTTCGAGCTTCTCGAGGCTGCCCCCTCGCCTGGCTCTCGGGCCTTCTTCTCCCATCTTCAAAGCCAGCAACGCTGCGTCTCTCTGGCCATTCTTCCACAGTCACATCTCCCTCTGAACACTCAGGAGAGATGCTTGGCTTTGAAGGGGCTTCTCTGACTACAGAGCCTCTGCCCCAGATAAACCAGGATAATCCCACATCTCAAGATTCTTAACCTTATCACATCTGCAAAGTGCCTTTTGCCACACAAGGAAACATATTCACAGGTTCTAGGGCTTAGGACTTGGACATCTTCGGGGGGCGTTATTCTCTCTGTGACGATCACTGCCTCTGACCTTGACCTCTTCCATTCATTCAGTGATCTAAGGCCCACATGTTGGGTGCCTGAAATGTCCCAGGCACCGCACTGGGGAACACAGTGGTGACCAGGACAAACTCACCCTCTGCCATGACGGACCTCCCAGACCAACGGGTCTCAATATAGATGATCACCGCCTCTAGGAAGCCCTCCATGACTGTCCAGGGGGCTTTTTTGAGCTCCTGGCCCCAGGTGCTACCCCCATCCCAATACTGTCAGATGATGCATCTTTTCAACTAGATTTCTTAATGTCAGGGAGTGTATCCCATTCACCTCCGTATTGCTGGGCCCCCGTCTAGCACAGAGTGGGCACTCAGGACACACCAGTTGAATGGGTGAATCTGGATCTCATCCCGCTTTCTCTGCTTCCGGGCTGTGTGAACTTGGGCAATCCCTTTTCCTTTCTGAGCCCAATTTTGCCATTTCTACAGTGGGTATATGCAGCAGCACCTGGCTTCAGACCTTGTTGCAAGAATTAAACCAGACAAGGTCCACCCTGTACGTGGGAGCTGTTCAACAGCCTGACAGTTTCTTCTTCTCTTTGACCTGTTCCACGGAGGCAGATTCTGAGCTAAGTGACCCTTTGGGGTTGATCCTGGGCCTCAGGGTTCTCCATCAAAGAAGTAGGTTATAGGGGCATTCATCACAGCCTCATATATGCGAGGCACACAGTGTGGCCACAGGTGCCACCATCCTGAACATAACTCCGCACTGGGAAGCACCAAATGCCGCTCTCAGAAGACAGGTTAGAAGCTTGAAAGTTACGTCTTAGCCAAATGTCCAGCAAGAAAGCCCCAGAAAAGATGAAACCATATCTACCTGCACATAGTAGGTGCTCACATCCACATCACGTGCTACTGAGTCTGGACTTGGGACTCAGGTAGAACTGGATTCCAATCACCACTCTCCCATAACCGATACACTGACCTTGAACAAGTCCCTTCAACTTCTCAGAACTTGATTTTTCTCTTAAGCAGAATGGGATGAAAAGAGGACAAGGAAGGGATAGAAGCACCTGGCGCGTGGTCTGGTCTGGAAGGGACCAGATTATTGTGAGAGCGACGATGATCAAAGAAAAACCTCATCACCCCGGTTGAGGCACGAGCCAGGAGACAGGGCCCCTGGAAATTATACAAGGTCAGCCTCTGATTTCCCGTAACTCGGCGATTCCTACTTGCCTCACAACTTTGGAAAATATTCTCTTAGCATTTGCAATTCTTGATCCGAGCCCAACACTGAAATTATTGCAGACGGGGTTTTTTTTTCTTCTTCTTCTTCTTCTTTTTGACAGCTTGAGCAAAAGGAGCTGTTTTTGAATTTCGGGAGGGGAAAAACACACACACGCACGCGCACGCACACACACACACACACACACACACACACACACACACACACACACACACACACCAAACAGCATCACTTTGCAGGACAGAATGTCCCCTATGCTCCAGCGCGGGCAGCCCCAGCCCCGCTCCGGCTGGCCTCACAAACACTTAGTGTCACTGCAGGTTATGTAAGCGTGGTTTGGGCCTGAGAGGTTGGACGTGGCCTTGGGTTTTAAAAGGAGGCAGAAGACTTTGGGTGAGGAGCTGTTTGGCTCAAAATAAATCCAGGAACTCAGTTCAGGGGAAGAAAAAAAAAATACTCAAGGATCTAATGGAGGGAATGTTTAAAGGTAGAGTTTGGAACATCAAGAACTCAGAGAACTCAGGTCAACGTGGTTTTCTCTGCCCCATCATGCATGTGGGTGAGGCAGAGAGGCCAGGAAGGTAGGGTGGGGGTCAAAATGTGACCCCTTTAGTGGGATGAAGGGCAGCGCGCTGACCACATGACTTCTGGAAGGAAATCACCATTTCTTAATATTTTCAAAAATGGGTTTTGCCTTTGTTCACTGAGTTTAGAGCCCTTCTGCTGGGGCCCCCAATTTAGTGATTCCCACTGGCCAGGGAACCCAGTAAGCAAGGTCTTGATCCAGCTCGGGGCGTGAAGGGGACACAAGATATAGAGTACCCAATTCATCCTGATTTGCCTGAGACCTTCCCAGCATTAAAACTGGAAGCCTCACACTCAAGGAAACCCCTTAGTCCAGGGTAGATGGGGAAAGCTGGTCACCTTACAAGGCAGAGTGCTACTGATGACCATGACAGCCATTAGAGACCATCTTCTAAGTGCCCCTTGTCATTCCACGGCTTTATATAAGTAAATAATCTTCTCAGGGGTATTATGCCCATTTTATAGACCAGGCAACTGAGACTCAGTGAGGGAAGTCAAACAACAGGAGAATGGAAGATTCTTGGGGGCTTTTATTAAAATCGGAGATTCCCCTGACCCCATCCCTAGAGAATCCAACTCAGCGGTTGAGGGAGCTGCGTTTCTAACACACCCTCCTACTGCTTGTAAGAGCAAGTAATTTCCGTGTGCAAAGCTCTACCAGGCTCCACTGGGAATGGCCTTGGAACTGAACACAGAATGGAAGTTCAATGGAGACAAGCATTCAAGCTAAGGGAACAGTGTGAAGCAGGGCATAAAGTTGTGGGGACTGATGAGCGTGTACTTGAATATAATGCCCTTGAGGGACAGAGCAGGAAAGGAAGCTGCTGTTGAAAGACCCAGGTCTGGAAGGCTTGAACACCAGGCAAAGGAATTTGGACTTTATCCTGAAGGCACTGGGGAGCCATGGGAGGGTTTAAACAGTAGCGACAAGGTCAAATTTGTACTTTGGAAAGATTGTTCCAGCTCCTATGCAGTGCTGGAAGGGTCTGTGACTGGGGTCAACAGAACAGTTAGGAAGAAAGTGAAAGAGGCCAAGCTCAAACTGACTTGAAAATGCATTGACTATAATGAAACAAGATGGGATGGGGAAGGAGACAAACCATAAGAGACTCCTAATCTCACAAAACAAACTGAGGGTTACTGGGGGGTGGGAGGGTAGGGATAGGATGGATGGGTTATGGACATTGGGGAGGGTTTGTGCTTTGGTGAATGCTGTGAAAGATATAAGCTCGATGATTCACAGACCTGTACCCCTGGGGCGAAGAATAAAAAATAAATAAATTAATTAATTTAATTTAATTTAATTAAAGAAAAAGAAAAAAAAGAAAAGAAAATGCATTGACTTACATAATTGCATTAGCTTCAGGCATGGCTGCATCCAGGTGCTCCATTAAGAAACCATCTCTCTCCATGTCATAGCTCTGTTCTGGTGTCTTTCCAGATAGATCCTCTCTCTTTGATGACAGAATTGCCCCCAGAAGTTCAAGGCGTGGCTCTGAGGCTTAGCCACCCCACCAGAAAGAGAATGCCTGTCACATACAGTACTTTCACCCTAAGTCCTAATGCTGCCACTTGCTGACTCAGATAGAACCATTTCTCAGCCAGTCACAGTGGTGTCTCTTGGCCAGGTCTACATCAAGGCCCACGCTTGGAGTCAGGGAGTGGAATCAGCCCCACTCCAAAGCCACAGTCTGAGATGGGAGGGGGGCTGGTCCCCAAAGGAAAATCTGGATTCTATTTCTAGAAACCTTGATCATGGGCCATTAAGGGGAAGGAGCAAAGTAGCCCAGCCTTGGGCTAGAACTGGATTCCACTGGATTACCATCCCCATGTCTCTGAAGTGGAAACAGAGAGGTAAAGTGACTGGCAGGAAGTCACACAGTAACCCAAAGGAGTCAGGTCTCCACACTTCCTTCAGGCAAATGCAAAAGCCAACAGTTCACAATACCCCTGCAGGGGGAGGAGCTCTGCACACTCCCTGGTAACAACCCAGAGAAGCCAACAAGGGATTCTCAAACATTTAAGAAGTGACTCTAAAAGCTTCTTTCCTGCAAGCATCATCTCAGTAGCCATTAACTAAGGGAGGGGAAGCTTCAAGCAACCTCTGGTCTAGAGTCGGGACTGAACAGAGCATGGAAGCCCCCAGAACACACTGCTTCACATGGGAGACATGAAGAGAGGGCTGCAGGTGGATGGAGCTCAGGGGCCGTGAAGCATGTGAGGCCCCAGGGACCCAGCGCCCAGGGACGGGGACGTACTGATGTGCACAGCTATAACTGCTGCAGTGGGGTCCTTATGGCACAAGCAGGGGAGCAAACGGTCCCGAGTGTCCCCTCCCAGCACAGCATGGCACCCACTGTGAGTCGTTGCCCTTCACCCCTCTGTCCCCTCCCCTTGGGCTGTGAGCTCCGGGAAGCCAGGGGCCATGTCGCTTGTGTCCTCGCCGTGAGGCCCAATGAATGGTTGCCAGATCAACGGATGGCCGCCCCTGTGGTCTTGCACACCTCCAGACACAGGAGGCTCACTACCACCCAAGACAGTCTTTCCCTTTGTTGGACAGCCCCACAAGGAATGTCATCCTCAACCCCCTCACGATGGCAAAAGGACAGAACAGGATTCAGAGATCTCCCACTGTGGGTTTTATTCTCAGGAGAGAATTCCAAAGAATTAAAAAAAAAACAGATTATCCACTCTAGTGCTTTGTTGTGGTGGGAATCTAGAAACAGTGGGAACACCTCACAGGTAGCAAAGATCGTGTGTGTGTGTGAGTGTTGAGTGTGAGTGTGTATATGTGTGAGTGTGTGTGAGCATATGTATGTGTGTGAATGTGTGCATACATGTGTGTGGATGTGTGTGAGTGCAAGTGTGTGTGTGTGTGCACGCGCGCACGCTTTAGTTACCCCTGAAACACCACCACATGGACTCTCTAGCAACCCTAAAACTGCAAACCACAAGAAGCACATAGAACACAGGAAGCGGGATGGGACGGAAGGTTAGGGACGGCAGAACATGCACTGTGCCTGCAGCCAGGAGACCTAAGTGTGCGGACACAGGACAAGAGTGGGAACGACAGGACAAGGGTGCAGGAAGGACATCGCCATGGGGTCAGGGTGGCAGCACCTCAGCTCTTTTTAAAGCTTCTTTACGATTACATCCCCTCAGCCCACTGGTACTATTATTCCCATTTTAGAGATGAGGCAATCGAGGCCAGGGAGGGCAGCCGTTGGCAAACAGCGCTGCTGGGACACTGGGCAGCTGACTCGGAGGGGGACCTTGAGCCCCTGCATGGAGCTGTGTGCCATCCCTAGCCTGTGTCAGCCACTTCTGCCACCCTCCTGAGTGCTGAAGACAGAACTCTTGCTTCCAGAGCCTTCTCTTCCCCCTTGCTGATCACTCCTGCACCCTCTCTGTCCCCCCACCCTGCACCCCTGTCCCAAGACTTGGTCTCAAGTCTCCCATTGCAGATCAGGAGAGACACTGGCCGGAGAAGGCTCCGCAGCAGACAGGAATGGCCTGGAACACATCCGCACTGGCGCAGCCTGACTCATGCATGAATCTCGAGAACAAAGGCCCCTGCGCCCACTGGGGCCGCACTGCCAGGCAAGCAAATAGAACGATGTGTCAGAGCTGCCCGGGGTGGCCATCTGCTCCTTAGCACGCAATTAAATCCGACCAGCAATGATGACTTTGAGGTATGCAATGACCTCATAACCACAGCGCATCCCCAGGCCCCAGGTTCAGGGGAGAGTTCTAGAGGGTCACCCATGCAGGTAAAAAGAGACCTTTTTTTCTTTCTTTTTTTTTTT
>LNAC01000410.1:1273266-1338914 GCA_002007465.1 Ailurus styani
ACCCCCCACCCTGCCCCTCAAGTTCCTCATATCAGAGAGATCATATGATAATTGTCTTTCTCTGATTGACTTATTTCGCTCAGCATAATACCCTCCAGTTCCATCCATGTCGTTGCGAATGGCAAGATTTCGTTTCTTTTGATAGCTGCATAGTATTCCATTGTATATATATATACCACCTCTTCTTTATCCATTCATCTGTTGATGGACATCTAGGTTCTTTCCATAGTTTGGCTATTGTGGACATTGCTGCTATAAACATTCGGGTGCACGTGCCCCTGAGAATCACTACCTTTGTGTCTTTAGGATAAATACCCAGTAGTGCGATTGCTGGGTCATAGGGTAGCTCCATTAAGAGAACTTTTTTTCTAAAGGAAGTGGAAGAAGTAACTTCTGTCTGCGGACAGAGCTGGCTCTGCTGGGACATGGACTTATAGTCTCTTCTTTACGCTTCCTGACCCATGAAGCTATATAGTCAGAAGACAAGAAGGGGTACACAATGCCAAGAGAATGTGGGGCCACAGAGGGCTTCCCCGATGGAGTGCCACATGGGCTGGGAGCTAAAGGTTGGGGGGAGGTAACAAAGCAAAGGAAGGAGAGAACAGTATTCCAGCCAATAGAAACAGCATGTGCAAAGGCACTGTGGTAGGACCCAAAAAGATCAGTGTGACAAGAGCATAGGAAGCATCCAGAGAATAAAATAAATTTGATTAGCTCCTAACACTAATGGCTCCAGCTAACATTTGCTGTGTGGCCACTGCACACGGACTCACACAGCTTCCTGTGTGTAATCTCTTTTAATCTTTACAATACTTCCTTGGTGAGCTTTTTTCAGATAAAAGAAAATGGAAACTCAGATGTTGGAAATCCCCAAAGCCAGTATTCAACAACCTGCAGACCCAGCCACTGCAGTGGGGGGTTTATTCTGTGCTTGGCTCCATGTGAGGCACTTTACACACATTATTTTGATGCATCCTTCCAGCAACCCGTGAAACAGAGAGCTTTATCATCCCCACTGCACAGATGAGAACAGTGAGGCTCAGACAGGGCACGTGACCTGTCCAAGGTCACAGAGCTGGAAAGCCGCAGAGCTGGGATCCGAACCCCGGTGAGCTCGGCTCCAAGCCCAGGGTGTTTCCCACAGTCTAGGAGCTGTTGCAGCTTCTAAATGTCTGTCCCAGCATGGGCCTCACCCTGAAGTCAGCCCCACCCCTGCGCACAGCAGCAAGTGAGGGATTTGCGTGTCATTCCTTGGTTTCTCTTGGTTTGGGTTTTGCCTGCAGCCTTGGCAGATGGATCAGGCTGAGCAGCCCCCAGCAGCAGAATTGGGTACCCTCTGCAGGCAGCGGGACCTCACTGATGGTTAGCTCAGGACCTGACCCCTCTCGTCCCCCTTGAGGGGCTCCTGGATTATCACTGGATTCCTCTGACACCCCCATGCTGACTGGCATCTAGACACATTGGGTCTGGGCTCCCCCCAGAGCAGACCCTGAGGCAAGAATCTGGAGGCAAGCCCCTTGTTTGGCAGGGGAGCCAGGAAGTGGAGCAGGGAGGGGGAAGGGAGAGAGGAGGAAAGCCAACAAAGGATGCATTCGGAAGTGGAGTACCACTGTGGGCAAGAGGGGTGCCTTTCTGCTGGGCCCTCTGTGCTGAGGCTGTGCAGATCACAATTGGGGGGTCCAACCCGAGAGAGGAGGGAGCTGGGGTATGTATCCCCCAACGCCCATCCTTCTCTGACTAAGGCTGCTCCTAGGGTGGGTCTGAGGACATTTGCAGCCAGCCTGCTCACTCACCTGGCCGGAGAGCAGAGCCGCTACCCTGTGTGCACGTGACCTCCAGGGTGGGCCAGGCCATGACAAGTTGCAGGACATCGATTACAGGAAGTTTCGTCACCCATTTGGTCAGTCAGGCAACGAACATTTCTCGGACCTCCATATGGCTGGCGGTGCTGTGCTCCAAACAGAGGGTAGCTTGGGATGACAGAAACAATCAAGCACCTACTATGCGATCAGGCGCCAAGCTGAAAATCCAAATACGCTCTCGTTGCAAATTACATGTGCACATGGAAGCATCAAAGACCACTTATTGGGATTTTGTATCTGTTACTCACGGGTTTTGGAAACTAGGGCATGTGAATCACCATGGAACCTCAGTTTTTCTGTCCGTAAAATGGGCATGAAATCAGTATTCGTTTCGGAGGGTCGCTGAGGATTAAACCATAAGGTTGCCGGAAATCGTGCCTGACACGGAGTAAGCACGCCAGAAACTAATGATTCTCCTAGTTTTCTCTTCTTAGCACCATATTTCACCAAATCTAGGACATTATCAGTTGTAAATCACATCCAATTTTAGAGCTATTAAAATGCAGGGTGGGGAGGGAAGGATTTTTTAGAATTGACAGAACATGGCATTTTTTCTGCTTTCCTGGTTGGGGCACTGAGGCTCGGAGCAGGGATATAATATGCCTGTTGTCCCCCTCTATGTTTCCTGCTCTTGTCCCAGGACAGGGTCCTTGCCAGGTCACCCCAGTGTCAGGTTCGGGCAGATTTTGCTGTTAATGCCACGTTGCATGAGCAGACTCGACCCTTCTCAAGCCATGGATTAACTTACTTTACTGCTGTGTCAAAAAGAAGCAGAAGTTTAGAGCAATTATGCTGATTGGGGACCCCACCCACCCAACACTTTCCTCCTGGCCTCTGCCAAAATGACTCAGCCCAAATTATCCTCCTAATTGTCTCAACCTGTGTGGACTCCCAGCTGGGGCCCTCCTTCCCTCAAATTCACATTACTAGTCCTTGAGGGCTTCAGACAGGAGAGATCTGCTGTCTCTGAAATGGAACGTGGACTTCCAGGCCCTTCCAGCCTTCTTATAAACCCAGTTTCCATTTCCCTTCTGCCCACCCTCCCCTGCATACCTGCCTGGGTGTCAGTGACCTTTATGAGAGTTCCTGGTTGGAACAGAAGACATCTCCATGTGGGCACCCCTGTCTCTCCACTCCTGGCCTTGCCTTACGCTTGTTGACCTGCCTAAGGAAGGGGGAGTATTAAATTTGAATCCCTCTTGAAGGGAGGAACGATCTTGCATTGACCTTTGAATCCTTCCCAGTAGAGCTAATGGCACAGAGAAGCTATTCAAGACACATGGGTTGAATAAAGAGGAGGGAAAGAAAAAAAAAAAAAAACAAGAACTGAAGGAAAACTTGAGTCACGGGAAGAGAAAAGACCTCTAAGGCATGGGGATGCTACAGCTGATCAGACTCCTGTGGCAAGAACAAGCAGACAGAACAGCAAAAGCAACAGATAGAACAGCAAGAATAAGCAGATGTGGCAGTGTTCCATGCAAATCAAGGGACCAACAGACTGTCATAGGGAGAGGAGAGGAGGTATTAGAAGATGGATCTTTATCTGCAGGATTCCATAAGGAATCCTGTTTTTTTGGCCAAGCAAGCTCTTTTAGCATATTGGTTTTATAAATGCAGAAGTTCTATGAATTGAACAGGTATTTAATGAAAACCTACAGAAGAGGCAGTTTGAGGCTCAGGGACCCAGGCCCAGACTGTGCCACCATAGGCTGGGAGACACTGGGAGTCTGACTTACTTATGTTGGGATATAATTTTTAAGTAATCTCTATAGACAATGTGGGGCTCGACTGACTTATTTTTTTTTTTTTTTTTTTTTTTTTGCAAACAGCAAGAGGTTTATCGACTGACTTATTTTTGATTGGCAGGTGCACAGGAATTAACAGATTCCCTCAGGACACTCATCCAGAACAGCTCAATATCATCATCAGTCTGCCCAGACCTTCCCACCTTTCTGTTCCCCTCCCTGCTACCACGGACCTGGGCTACCATGTTTTTAATGTAGCTTCATCCTTCCAGAACACCTGCCACACTTTATGCACATATTTATGTACCCAAGAACAACAAATAACAATGGGTAGGTGGTTTTTAAATGAACATAAGAGATATCATCTTCTGTGGCTTCTTTGCAATTTTCTTTTCTCCATCATTATTAATTTTCAAGATTCATCCTTGCTCAGAAGTGTAAGGATAGCTCCCTCCTTTCACCTACTATATAATATTCCAGTGCATGACCATCCCCTATTTTATCTGTCCACTTCCCCGTGGGTGGAGATGGAAGTTATTTCTGATCCTGCCCTACTAGACACACATTTTCCTTCTTTAGTTATCTCTTCTATAAAAATGAGGTGCCACAGATGCCTTGCAGCTTCCTACAAGCTGGCCACCTGAAATGCAGACCTCACCCCCCAGAAGGTCATAGTCCAGTCGGAAAGACAGGACTTGTAGATTTGTATGTACAGAAAAGGGATTTCACTGCATGGCTGAATAGGGTGCCAACATGTTTCTTAAGTCTCATCTCTGCCGTCCGTCTCTAAACTCCTCCTATCCCAAGAATGCTTTACACGGTGCCCGGCACTCCTGGAAGAATGAGCAAGGCCAGTGAGGGGGTCTGGCACTGGAGGGAGGGGGTCTGTGCAGCTCCACTGATTCCATCGGGAGGCCCTGCCTGGTCCATCAATAACAGCCCAGGCTGGGCAGCTTCCTGCCCCAGACTAGCAGGACGCATCTCATGTCACACAGCGGGAATCCTCTCACTGTTATTTATGTTGGCTGCAAAATCCAGGAAATCGCCACTGGATATATAGCCCAATGTCTCAGGATTAAATCCTGTTAGTATGAATCTCATTCCCCAGTATTCCCCTGTGATCCAGACCACGGGGCCTGCCCAATGGTGGATCCAGGTTTGTTGTTACAGGGAAGAAAGAAAGGAACCAGAGCCCACGTCAAGGAAGCTCAGAATCAGATGTACGGCCTGGTGGAAACACTGCCATGTGCTTAATTGTGCTCCAATTACACAGAATGCTCCAGAATTACTGCTCTGGGGTAGAGAGATGCTAATGGGCATCATTACATTTGGACAGCCCTGTTCAGTTACATCGTGATCTCTGCAACTACCGTGTGGTTGGCCGGGAGTCGCCAGCCTGGTCTAACGTGGGAGAAACGTCAGAGCTGCTCCTTTGCACACGCTTCCTGAGCACCTAGTAGAGACCACACCTGGCTCTGGGAACAGAGGACTGGGGAAAAAACTGGCTCTCGTGGAACTTCCGGTCCAGCTGGGAGAGACCAGCAGTACACATGCGTGTGCGCACGCACACACGGATGCACGCACGCGCCGCGCAGGTAGTGATAAGTGCTGTGAAGGATAAGGAATTACGACAGATAGGGGGAGGGCCTGGTTTTATATGGGGTGGCCTGGGAAGGCCCCTTGAAGAGGGAACACTGGAGCATGCAGGTGAGACAAGGGAGGGAGTTGTGAGGGGCTCTGGTAGAAGGGTGTTCTGGACAGCAGGAACAGCCAGTGCAAAGTCCCCGAGGCGAGTTGCCTGGAGTGTTGGAGAAGCAGGCAGCAGGAGATCAGTGTGGCTGCAGGGGAGTGAGGGAAAGGAGGCTTAGGAGAGGATGGGCACAGAGAGAGGGTCACAGTAAAGGAGACCTGTACTTTCTGAGCTACATGGCAGGGCTTTGAACAGAGAAGGGATGTGACCTGATACTTCAATGAAACCCTCCAGTTCCTCTGTGGGAGGGGATGGGACTGGTTAGAAAGGTCTTGAGCCACCACCTGGGAAGAAAGGATGGTGGCTAGACTGTGTCAGGATCATCGACCATGTGGTGGATGGACGTGGTCAGAAGGGTCAGATTCTGGACCAACTTTGAAGGTGAAGCCTACATGATCTCAAGTAGGGAATGAGAGGCGCACCTGACCCAGGCAGGGAGTGGGGGCACTGAGACAGGTCTTCTGCTTCCTTCCACAGCCTATCACTGGGGCCTCAAACGATACACTCGGAACAACCATGCTGACAGCCGCTACACCGGCGGTTTCGATCCCTTAAGGTGAGCACGCGGCTCCTTTCACAGTCCCTGACTCTATTCCTTGCACCTGCTCCCTCGTTCCAACTTGATGTACTCGAGCAGGGTGTGGGACCAGGACCCTGAGCCAAGGGCAGTGTTTTCATGGACGTGCAATGCAACCCTGTGCAAATAATCCTTTAGGTTTGCACCACAGTCCAGAAGAGAGTCTTTCCATCTTTATCGTACAGATGAGCTGATGAGATCTGATCATTTAGAATACAGCGGGGGCGGGGGGTGCAGTCAGGTGACTGGGGGGTGGGGGTCACCTGGCTGAGTTCTGCCCGTTGAGAAGTGAAGGATCCTGGTGCTGAGATCCTGCCAGGGCCAGGCACTGGCTCCCACTCCTTTACCCTTGGCCCAGCTTGTTTTCTGGGCTCCCTGGTTCCCCCCCAACCAGCCTGGAAACCTCACACTTGAGTCCATCTTCGTACACAGCTGTGATTATTTGGGGAGCTGCAGACTTTCAACATTTGAAGGCATCTAAGGGAGGTTGAGCTGTGGTAATCAGGTACAAGGCATCCGGCCTCTTGTTCTTTCTGACTGCAGAAGCTCCCGGGATGATTAAGGAAGAAAGAACTATTCCATCTTAAAACATTCACAGTTCCCGTCCATTCCATTTTAGAATTTCTTAGATCTAATTCCTTGTGTGTTCCATCTTGGGACTTCCAAGGTTTTCATTCCCTTAAAAAATATCCTAGATCTAATTCCTCCTCTAACTCGAATTTCCTTGATCTAATTTCTAATCGAGTCCATCCCAGAACTTTGGAAAAGTACGTGGGAAACAGGTCTGGGTCACTTTCCCTACCATGAATATTTGCTTGTATCTAATTATTCCTCTAGTCTGTTTGGAGTGTCGACTGCGGGCCAGGCACAGAGCTGGGAACTAAGAATTCAAAAGTGAACAGGGCAGAGCCTCTTTCTTCTCTTGAGGGTCTCACAGTCAGCGGGGAAAAAAACACTCTACATAAGTAAACGATGATGGCATTTGGTGCTAAATTCATGCAAAATGTCCTATACGTCCAATCTGGGACAGGCACACGAGTGAGAGAGCATGGGCTCTGAGGGCCCTTGTGGCTTCCTGCTACAGTTCCCAAGTTCAAGTTTGAGCCAGGGTCACTGCTAGAAACTGATCAAGATGCAGAACCCTGGGCCTGAGCCCTCAGGGCTTCTCCCTCTGCAGGACCAACTGTCCCCATTGTCGGTTCTCCGGGACACAGGCCTCCCATTCCAAAACCAGGACAGTTCTGAGCAAATTGGGACGGCTGTTCTCCCATGACCCAGGAGTATGCATTTTTAAAACACTCCCCAAGTGATTCAAACATCAGTGTTCCACAGGGTCTCAGGGGCGCTGACAGGAAGCCCTGAGCCCCAGTCTTCCCCCGGGGTAGGTGGGGTAATGTCGTCCACCTCCAAAGTCCAGAGGTAGAGTAGGTGGGGAGTTTACAAGGGCAAGTTCGGCTGGCCGGAGGCGGGGGGATGGGTAACCCAGGCAGAGGGGGCAATCAAGACTCCTGGGAGTCAAAGTGCCCATGGGGTCTAAGCACCCTGAATCTGCTGACCTAGATCTTCAGAGCATTCCCAGCAGGGCAGGAGAGTGTGGGGAGAAGCAAAACCGAAAACGGATTGATTAGCCCAACTGGGTGGAGACAACTGAGCTTGTCAATACCGCTGAGCCAAATTTCCCGGCAGCCCCTAGCTGGGCACAGCTGAGCTCCGGCTTCTGTGAGCTGCAGGATATTTGAAGGAAAGGCTCAACCTTGAAGAAGTATTAATGAAAATGTCACAGGCACTAAAGTCAAAGCAGATGCAAAGCCGGCTACACGAGCAGACATAGCTGATAAGAAACAGCCCAGGAGAGAACAAAACCTCTTGAGATTAGGTCAAGGGCAGACCAAAAAAAAAAAAAAAAAAAAGACATCCGGGGGTCCCCCATGGCAACTCGGAAGGCTGTCGCTCCTATGAAGCGGGCTGACATTTTGTGCGGCTGTGTTATATATTGACGTCCCGACAGGGCAACGTTCGGAGGCCTCCACATCAGCAAATAAATATTACGTCTCCATCTTCAGCTAAGCAGAGATGTGGCGCATTCCTATTACTTCATGTGGATTAACCATCTGGAAGTTGAATCAAGCCACAGAGTAAAGAATGGGATCCAATTTTGCATTCACCAAAATAAGCCGTACTAGTCTCAATTTATGGCAGATGGTTATGCAGTCTCAGCGGGCCAAAAAATCTCTCTGCAAAAGAATAAAGTTTATGCCAATTACTGTAATAGGAACCAGCACAACAACTGCGTGGGGTTGACTAAGATCGCAGATATCGCCGTACAGCTCATAAACTGCGGGGGGCCAGGGGAACGATGGGGACCCAGTTAATTCATTAAGATAACGCGAGAGAAATGAGCAGAGTTAGTCATAAAACAGAAATATTTCCTCGCCAAGGATGGGAGGGGATGGAGGCGGAAGGGGTCTTACCAGGATGCAGCCTCAGCCGTGCTGCCGGTGGGGGTCGGGGGAATGGCTGGCGGTTAATGGTTCAGAGAGACGGCCTGACTGCTCCGTGGGAAAAGGCACGGGAGGAGAGGGGTTCAATGCGGGGCTTCTCTGCTCCATTCATTCAGCAGGGATCTACTCAGTGGCCGGGGCTCCTGGCCCTAGAAACCTAGGAGCACCCAGTAGGGATGCAGGCCTAGTCAGCAGGTCAGGGGAGGCGTCTTTGAGGACCTGGACCCTGGGCCCGAGGTCGAAGGATGAACGGGGGAGGGAAAGGGACTCTGGGCCTAGAGGACACGGTGGGCTTTGGTCACGAGCGCCTGGATCGTGGAGGCGGGGGGCAAGGATGGAGAGGGTGGCCAGGCCCAACACGCAGGGCCTCTCAGACACAGTGGAGAGTTTTGCCCCTGTCCTCAAAGCAAAGATGGAATGAGGCAATCCACCTTCCTTCTGGAGAGCCCCTTGGCTGCAGGAAGCTCTGCCTCTTTTCAGATGAGGGCAGCCTCTTGACCTGTGCATGCCCTAGTTTCCTCAAGGATGGGGAAATGTGAGAACTCCCTGCCCCCTGGCGCCGGTGGCAGGGGGGGAAGTGTGAGCCACTGCAAGGGTGCTCAGGTGGAGGAGGGGTTCACGGTCTTCCCCATGGAATGGCCCCGCTGGAGTGGCGTGCTGCCAGGCCCCCCTGGCCAGCACCTTCCTCAGAGAATGACTTCCACCCAGTCTGCACACCCTACCCCAAAACCTTTCGTGCCTATGAAGGCTGGAGAAAGGATTAGGCAGCTGGTTCGGGGCCACATCAGGCTGCAAAACAAGGTTGCTTGTCTCCCATACTATGTTTGTTCAGCTTTTGTATTTGTTTTAAGTGAACGCTGCTGGCTTAAAGAATGTGGACACTTGGGGCTGAAAATAAGGTGACATACTGTCCCCAGTTTGCCCAGGACTGTCCCAGCCCAGCCTGTCGGGAAACTCCCCTATCCTGCGGGAACTGCGATGGCTGGTCACCCTCACTGATTAGGAGACCAACTAAGGGGCACATCCAACGCTGGAGAGCTTTTCACCCATTACTTACACATTTCTTGTCTCAGGGCCCCATTCTGTGTCGGTATTAGTACCCCAACCTTCATGGGCAGGATGCAGAGGCTCAGAGGGCCCAAGGCTTACTCACTGGCCTGTTGCTCCGTAAGTGGACGTGGCAGTCTCGGAATGCAGGCGTCAGATGCCAAAGCCCCCTTGTCCAGCGTGGCCTCTTGGTGGGGAGAGACAGCAGCAGCGACCATTAGTAAAACCCAATGGCAGTGGTCATGGCTGCCAAGCTCCACATTCTCTGGGTAGGCTGACAAGGAAGGGAACAAAGTTCTTCGCAAGCAACAGTCATCCCAGTGTTCCTCGCCTGGCCAGATGACTCGTCCCGACTCACACAAAGGCCTGAGCAAACACAGGGGCCAACATTGCATCCTGGTGGCCCAGAGCCAGGGCGAGGCCAGGCTGTCCTCAGTCACCAGTAGAACGTCCCCCGGATGCTGGCACACAAACAGCCCTGGGATTGGGGAGACTGAAGATTGGGGGGGGGTGAATTCCAGGGCAAGTGGGAGAAGCCCCTGCTCGAGGCCTGGAGCTCGCATGTTCGGGGAGCCCGCCAGCCGGAATGCAGGCGCTGACCTCAATCGCACAAGTGGAAAATCTGAGCCTGTTGGGTTTGGAAGGGGCTGGGAGGAATCCTGAAATCCCCCCGACGGCTTTCTGGCACGCGCCTAGGAGGAGGAGTGAGCTCATGGGCCACCAGATGCAGAAGCAAAAGATCTTATCCCCAGTGATAAAAGGCACTGCTGGGCACTCGCGTATGGGGGAATCCGTTCCCAAGGCCTGGCGCAGTACTGATAGCGTTTTAAATAAGATTCTCTTGCAAGCGAAACACTGAAGACAATTCAGGGGTCAGGGGCGTTGGGGGAGAACTACCCACAATCCCGCCACGTTAACAAAACAAGCCCGGTGGCTCCCTTCCAGATGTTCACAGGCCTTGAGATTTCCTGCAGCTGAGGAGTGACTGCAGCTCTGATTTCTCACCTCAACGCTGCAGACAATGTTTGTATTTCCACATGCATTTCAGAATTATCACTAAATCTTTCCCCCACATACTCTGAGGTGCCTGACACAGGAGGCACGGAGATAGGAGAACCACAGACTCTCCATTTTCACAGCGCCATCGCACAAACCAAGTGTGAGGGCTGAGAAGGGGGGCTGGGTTTGGGGGCCGTGAAGGAGTTATGTCAGGAAGCCTGCCTAGAGAGGTTGCCTCAGTTGCACATAAAATGCAACATGGGAGCTGCCTGACACCGAAGACTGAGGGGGAAATTCGACACTGACTAGGAAAAAAATGTTTTCTTGGCTCTGGGCTCTGGGAAGAATCAGTCATGGAAGGTTGCTCCTAAGGGGTGTTTAAGAACAAAGGGTCCTCGATAGATTTTTTATCATTAGGGTTGCTCCTTCCTTCGACCCTTAGTAAATGCCACAGGCACAGACCTCAGCAGTCCTGAAAGACAGGGAGGCGGGTTGGGGAGTGATTAGGAGTGACTCCGGTGTGACTCCCTGGGTTATAAACCTGGCTCCGCCACTTTCGGGAACAGGACATGGCAAAATTAGTCTGGCCCGAGTTTCCTCATCTCTAGAACGGGGCGGGGGGGTCGGTGATAGCCGTGCCTACCTCACAAGATGGTTGTAAAGATTCAATGAGGCCATTTAATGTTGTGCCCAGAACAATGCCTGACACACACTCTTAGGTGCTGGCTGTTTGGGGGGGCAGGGAATGAATCTAGAGTAGGGATTGGGCCAAGTCCGGCCCACCACGTTTGTATAAAGTTTTATTGGAACACCCCCACACTTGTTAGTTTACATTACGTCTAAGGCTACCTTCATGCTATAAAGGCAGACTTGAGGAGTTACAACGGAGTCTGCGTGACCCACAAAGCACATTTACCATATGGGCCTTATAGAGAAAGTTTGCCAACCCCTCATCTAAAGAAAGGCATGAAGGGCTCATGCAATGTCTGTGCGTGGTTGCTCTGGGCCTGATTCTAAGCCTCCCTCCAGCCTTACTTGGAAGAAGTCTCTTGTCCTACACAGTGCCTCTCTGGGAATGACATTTTGGAGTGATGGCTATAAAACACTCACAGAACCTCTTGGTAGGCTGAGTTGTTTCAGGGCTTCCCAGGCCATGAGAAAATGGAGTCAGCTCTGAGAGAACATGCCATCAGTATTCCAGGCTGCAGGGAGCCAGCGTGCAATGGGATGCCCAGAGGCGAAGCTTTTGTTTAGCACATACATTAATAAACACTGTAAGCCACTCCTCCGTTCCACTTCATGAACTTCCCTCAGTCTGGAGTGCAAGGCAATTCTATCGACTGATTAGCAGGTGGTGTCAGAATATATAAGGGATCAACGAGGCGGAGGCATGTCACGGTGCTTTACTGCTTCTCAGAAATGCAAGGAGTAAACAGAGTCGACCCAGGGTTGAGTGTCACTGACTCTGGGAAAACGGGGCTGATTTTCTAGGCAAGGGCCTGGCTTTGCCGTGCCCCATTAGGAGTCACGAAGCCAAGCTCAGGTTAACCTGTTAGCAGTGGTATTGAGAAAGCCGAATTTCAATTTCGGGAAACACGTAGGGCATCTATGAGCTTTTCCATGAGCACAGCATTCAGTCTAACAGCCACAGATGGTATTTTCTGGACAACAGATGACAGTGACGTTAACACATGCCAGTTGAGAAGTTTAGTTAACCGGCATTATCTTCATTGTATTTCAGACACCAACAGCTTTTGTTAGCACATCACAGCTCTACCCTTCAACTTGGGGTTGGTATTGGTTGGCAATCTGATGGCAAACAACAGCAACTGTCTTCTTATGCTGAGTGCTTTCTAGGGACATCCATGCTATGCACAGCTGACATCAGCTCAGTCCCTTCCATCCAGGCCTGACCATCCATCGGCCATGATGAAGATGAGCATCACTGGCTCCATTTACAGACAGCAGAAGGCAGCTCTCGCTGGTCACTGGCCTTGGCTGCACTAGTCTTCTGGGCCTCCGGGAGCCATGCGGGTGTTCGAGCAGAAGTGTGGCATTATCAGAAGGGTTCTAGAAAGTCACCTCTGGCACAGTCTGATTAAGGGTACTGGTGCTCTAGACCAAAGCCTGGCAAACTTTGGCCCCAGCAGCCAAATCCAGCCCACCACCTACTTGTGTAAATAAAGTTTTATCAGAACAGACCCACTTTTTTGTTTACATACTGTTCGTGGCTGTTTCTGCAATACAAGGGCAGAGCTGAGGAGCTGTGATACACCATACGGCCTAAAAAGCCTAAAATATTTACTGTCTAGCCTTTTATGGAAAAGTTGGCAGGCCCCTGCCCTAAACAAGAGGATGGCTTGGAGCGGGTCCCAGGGGGCAGTGGGATACAGTATCACAGGCATTTGTGGGCAGTTTTAAGACTCGGGGACCAGCTAGGTTTTCTGGCTTGGGCAGTGCAGCCAGTGATGCAGGTAACTGGTGGAAGACAGTTCATCTGGGAGAAAGAGGAAAGATGTGAATCTGGTTTAAGACTTCTTGAGTTGGAAGAGCCTACCAAAGCTCCGGTTTCGCTGTCTGGAAAGAGAGGAGGAAACGCGGACCTGGAGCTCCCTCCTCTGTCCTCTCACCATACTTTGTACCATCAGCTTCCAGAATTACTACATCCTGTTTCAGCTTGTCGCCGTGCTTTAATTCTCTTAGGGCAGACATTAGAGTTTACTTAGATTTTGAGGCCTTGTACAGGGCAGGCAGGTATGCGCTGTGGGCGAACAGAGCAGTTTCAGAGTCCAAGCTCCCATCAGGGGAGGCGACCCGGGTGTGGAGGGGGAACAACGGTGGCTCCTGCCCACAAGGAGGTCCCAAGTTAACTTGGGATGCAAAACACAGACACAGAAGATGACAGAATCAATTCATCTACTGAGGCAGCACGGAGTCCACAGGTGCCACAGGAGGGGTGCGGACTGCTGCACAGACCACACACCAGGTTAAGGCCGGCTGCGTGGAGCAAGTGGCACTTGGCTTTGTCAACCGGGTAAGAGTCTGACTGCTTGGAGACAAAGCCATCTTCTCAGTGATCTCCTAGGAAGAGGGTGGGAATTCTCTGGGCTCTCTTTCCCTATCCTTTGAAAACAGGGCACACTGAACCCAAGCCATAGAAAAGGCAACTGGTGGGCAGCTGATACTTTTAAAGGCTCCTCCACGTGACTCTAGGGTACTGCCAGGGCTGAGAATCTCTGGTTTACGTGCACTGAATTTTTTCAAACCAGTAGCCCTAGCAGGACAGAACAAACACTCAAGAGATGGGAACCCCTCAGATGCCTGGGGAGAGTGACCCAGCGACGGATTTTAATTTGTGATTTAACTCGATGTTGGAGAAGTGCATGAGAAAGTCAGGAAGCAGGAATTATCCACACAGCTCTCTCGACCCCCACCACCCTGGGGGAGCGTAAGCAATCTTGGGGAGCTGGGGAAGCAAACCGAGTTAGTTCTGAATCCCTTTTAAACCATAAGCTGGCAACATGGCACTTTCAGAAGGAAAAAAGGGATGGGCATCAAAGTATCAGGTGCCTCCAGCTGCTGAGCACTGCTTCAAGTGCCTAGCATGGCCTCGGATGACACAGCCTTGTGAGAGGCCACTCTGCAATAGCTGTGATTTCTACTCTTCCCAATCCAATCTGGTTGAAGAACTGGTTTTGAAGAGACCTCCTGTTACATCATATTTCCAAGTCAGAAGACATAACCTCAAGTGACCCTGGCAAGATTCCTAGGAAGCACTCCCTATGGGCAGTGGGTGCTCCAAACTCAGGAGGGATAATCTTCAACCTGTCTCCCTCTTTCCCTCCCTCCCAATTCCAAGTCCCAAACTCTACAACTGCCAGGGAAGGCAACTTGAAAAAAAAATCCTAAGTCATAAAACATCGTAACATCCAGTGGCTCTCTGGATGTCGGATTGGAGGGTCTAAGAACAGGCAGAACATTCTCCTTCCAAATGGTCAAGAACAGGGTATTCCACACTGACCCCTTGTCAACACAGCTGCTAAGAGATGAACGGAACAATTAGCAGTGTCTCTTCCTCAAAAACAAGATGTGAGGAGGTGAGGTTGTGAAACCATACAGCTTAGCAAGATGGAAATGGGGAGAGAGGTGAGCTTTATAAAAGCCAGGTGTTGGGTCCACTGTGATTTTTGATCAACCAG
Source organism: Ailurus styani (assembly GCA_002007465.1). Classification (NCBI taxonomy): domain Eukaryota; kingdom Metazoa; phylum Chordata; class Mammalia; order Carnivora; family Ailuridae; genus Ailurus; species Ailurus styani. The sequence continues at coordinate 1,287,947 of LNAC01000410.1, forward strand.
GAGGCAGTCTGGGAAAGGAACAGAACAGGAAGGCAGAGATCACATGGAAGAGGGCGCACCATGTGCTCGGGGACACAACGTCCAGACTGACCCTGAACACTCTGCAGCTGGGCACTCAGGACTCAGCAGGAGGCCAGACGGGGTGTGTCTGACCCCAGGTCCCCTGGGGCAATGCCAGCCCAAGAGCAGCACCCTGGGGTCCTTGGGTCCCTGCCCCCCTGCCCAGCCACCTTCGGCCTGAACATTTGCTTTTGCATCTGTACGATGTGGATGATATCTAAGTTCTCTCTTAATTATCCTACTGAACTGTAATTATCTGTGCGTGTGTCTGTCTCCCACACAGGACTGTGTGCTGCTTTTACTCATCTTGGTGCCTTCAGTGAGACCCAAGTGCTGAGCTTTAGTGCTCAGCATCCCGAATGACAGTCTGGCCCCAAGAACACAAACACTAACTCTGAGATAAAACACTAAGAAAATCACCTCAGGAAGCAAAGAACCACCTGGAAACATAACATTCTGTACAAACCCATGCATGTAGCAGGCCACCTCTCCTAATGCTGAGCAGCTCTAGAGTACAAGACAGGATCACGAGAAAAGAACTGTGAGGAGTCTCAAAATGAATCGAAACGACAATGTCTCAAGGGAGGTCAAACACACTGCCCCAACCAAACCAAAAAGCCACCATCTTGAAACAATCAGAGGATGATGACAAAATCCTTACTGAGTGCTTCTAGAAATACTATGGGTTTTCCCTATTTTTCCCCTTGAAACATAATTTTTAAAAAACTTCTGAGACTACTAAGAAATAACCTTTTAGTTTTCTGCTTAGCTTTAAAAAGCAGAGTACTATCTAAAAAAGCAAATATAACAGGTTAACGTGGCATAGGCACATTTAGAGACTAAGAGTTTGCAGTGAAAATTTTTAAAAAACCATGTTTTTCCTTTCTTTTTCCCACAGTGTCAGGGCCGCACGACAGAGACTTCCTGAGAAAGCAGCAGAGAAGTGGTCCGCAGTGTGCTGAACGAGACGTGGCACTGGGGAAACAACCACTCAAGCACACAAGTGGCATTTTGTGATCAAATTTATTTTTTGTTTCAATTTCATTTACTTTGTTTTACTGTAATTTACACAAGAGACTGCCAAGTAAACTAGATATTTTACATTCACCACGCATTCCCTCAAATCTCCACAGTTGTTAGGAAAACATTAGAATCCGTGCACTGGGCATGGATTTCTATGTGCGCCCAAGCTCCCAACAATGCTACAGATGCCAGTGAGAGTTTAGTTCATTAAAAGGAGAGGGCAAGATTCTTTATTTCACAAAATTAGCAATAATCTTCCTTGCACCAAACACTTTGCAGACAACGATTACGCTTTGACAACACCTATCTTACAACAGTGCCCAGAGAGTAAACATCAGTCGTGATCCTGAGTACACGGAGGACAAATGCAACGTGGGGCTCGGAGCCAAGGCTACCAGGGCATCGCAGGGTGGCCGTGATCCTCAACACCCTCGTCTGACTCACGGCCACCACGTCAGTGGGGACACAGGGCGTGTGGGAAAATGAAGAACAGGGTGGGCAGGACTGTCAGCAAATCAGATTACAAACATGATAGGACTACAGGGACCGCATGATGCAGGACGGACAAGAGGTTAAAAAAGACAGTTTGTGACCGGAAGGCTTCAACAATATCATTCTAGTCAAGCTTCTAAGACTGACAGGAGAAAAACTGGATTTGGACAGAGAAGGCTGATAATAATCTTACCTAGCTATGGTTCCTTTCTTAAAGAAGGACAAGGTGGCAGCGGCTGCTACCCAGCACATTCATGACGCTTACTCATGACAGGTTCCAACGGCATCCTACTAGAGAGCACCTCCCTGTGGGCGGCGGAGCACGGGCCCCTCAGCAGGACTCGCAGGCAAGTAGACCAGCCTGTGCTGCCTGTGAAATTCTGCTATCTCAATAGAAAAATTCCACTATCCGCTATCTCAAAGGCAGTGCCTCCCCATCAGGGTGTATTTCAATATGAAAAGAGAAAAAAAAAAATCCTGTCATCACTATCTGTTTTCTAGTGTGTCAGCTGTGAGGAATCTAGATCATTTGCATAGTTTCCAAGCTCTAATTTCAGAAAACAGTCATTTCAGAAACAAGACTCCATGGAAGTGCTCTACTTCCAAGTTTTCCTACAGCCTAGGATGCTATTCACTTCTTCGTCAATTTCTTTGTTTGCCTAACAGGAGCCTGAAAATTGTATAGTGTTTATTATAAATCACAAACCGTCATCTCCGTTTTTGCTATGTTTGATGTAGAAAAATACTTGAAATTTAAAATACAAAAATCCAATAAAAACCAGAATTTTTTTTTTAAGGATTTTTTTCCCTCGGGGCAAACAAGTAAAAATTGGCCAATAACTATACTCCTTACTAATAGACATTGTCCAATTTGAATTTAAGATAATAACCATCCCGAAATAAATCGTTATAAATACATTCAGAGTTTACATTCCAGATTCACTGGAATACCAAAAGATTTGGAATAAATTTTTCTGTGGGAGTCTGTTGCTTATGGGACTAAAATAAAACTTTATAAGAGACTGATTTAAAAGAACAGAAAAGTAATAAAAGGCTATATATATATATATATTGGTCCACAATTTGACATTTATGAAACATACCAGCTAGTATTACATTGCAGTCAATTTGTCCATTCATGGTATTACTCTGATAATTATTAAAATCTGTTCCAGGTATATATATTGAAAATATTTTCTTTTGCATTCTTGCTGAAGATAGGTACAGTACTTTGGAGAAATTGTACTAATCCTTTCGGTATGTCTGTATGTACATATATACACAAGTGTGTGTATCTTCATCTGTAGCTCTACATGCGTTTTATATACAGCTACAGATTTATACACACACAAACATATATACACACGTGGTTGGGAACCTGTGCATGTGAGTATATCATCACAAGCACACGTCTGGGAAACATCAACACTGCAAGATACTGGTCAGAATCTTCTTCACTCATCACTGGCTGCACTTGTTCCCCTCACTTGACCTTGATTACGTAACTGTAAAAAAAGCGAAAGACAGGGTAATGTGTTAAAAACACAGCGACACACAAAAAATGTTATCGTGTCACATACATTCTCCAGAAAAAAGAAAAAAAAAAACCACCTCAACAGGACAAAACTTTTGGCAGAAAATGTACCCCAACTACTACATTTAAAAAATTTAATCTCTTGAAAATTTTGGTCTCACTGTGACTTAACATTTTGTTTCATCGGGGAGAAAATATATTAGAAGTGGAAATAAGTTACAGAATTTAGAAGAACTTAACAAAAGTAACCTTTTTTTTTTTTAAATGAAGACTGTATTTAAAGACAGGGCTCTGGAGGAATCCTGGCAGAGTTCCTTCATTCTTATTTGTACAACTACTCGTGTTCACAACTGAACACTTCATTTCTCCCCGTTCGATAATTTGATAATTAAAGAGCAGGTAGCACAAGGGGCAGCAAAGAACCACAGTGAGTGAGGAGAGTGTTTTTTGTCTTGTGCTTTTCCTCAATAAACACTGTAGCTCAACAGTAACAACTGGTGGCAGCGGACTGTCCCTTTGTGTTTACTCATGCTGGTTTCATATGTGGGGTAGATTCTGAGGCTTTTTTCCCCTCAAGAAGTATCTCTTATCTGAGCATATAAATTTGTGTTTGGGAAACAAAGCCCGAGAAATGTTTTATATTATAGTGAAAACCAAAGCGTATTTATACGTATTAAAGCTAACTGTAAAGGTAACTGAAGATTCAACATGAAGGAAGACGTTGAGATGTTCAGAAAAAAATTCAACTACAATGAATCACTAAGGTTGCCCTTCTGGTATGGGATGAAGGATCTCTGTTTGGTTTAGAATGCTTTTACGTATTTCCTTACTAACTACATATGGTTCTATTGAGAAATAGGGCAATTAACTGGCCATCAATGAAGAATCATCTGGCTTCTAGGACAACACTATGTGATGAATGAGTATGTCTGGCAGTTGGTTTCTGGCCCTAACACTAAGAACTAACTGGAGACTACCAAATTCAACCTGTTCCACAAAGCTCTTACAGAATAGTAACTTCAGTGTTCCATGTCAATCTCTAAAACATGTATCTCTTTAAATTCTAAAAATTAAACCACATTTAATACTTAGTCTCTGCTCAGCAAAGTTAACTACCCATTACCAAAAAGGTACTGGTTTTTAAACATTTCTTTTTACCCGGGTCTTCACTTACACAGTTTGATATTGTCTCTGACCCTACAGGGAACTCATCTAGACATCAGCAGCCGACGTGCCTCGGACGGAACCCTTCTTACGCATCTAAACGTAAAATAAAATCATGAGCTGCTGAAATTACAGACTCTAAATTGGATTAGTAAGTGAAGGCAGAAAAAAGATCTAGGGAAGACTGTGAATGACTGCTGCCTGTTCATAAAGACATCCACACTGAGAATGAAGTTCTGAGGCCCCTCTAGTAATGTTAGTTATCTAAGGAAAATCCTGCAAAAGTCTTTTATTACAACAACACAAAAAATGTGTATCTATTCTTGAATCCAGGAAACAAAAGCCGATGGAATCCAGGAAACAAAAGCAGATGGTATGAAATTATCAAAGACAGCCAAGGGTAAATGAACTGTGGTTCACTGATACAATGTGAGAAAATGCCTTGACAATCTGATTCACATTTTCATAGTCCCTAGACCAGACAGGAAGACATGAGGTATAGCCACCTCTGCTGTTTCTGAGACTAGAGTCCCTGAGAGTAGTTCTTTATGCGAAGTTTATTTAAAAGAGGGAGGACAAAAGGAAGAACAAGTGAGCATGGGAACAATGTACGAGAAAGAGCAAAGGATATAAGGTTGCATCAGAAAGGACAGGCATTCATTCATAAGAGTAGACCACAGGACAATTCCAAAAAAACTCAATGAGAAAATCAGAAAAGAACGGACAGAAAAAGGAACAGATGCAATAAACACACTTCTAAACCTCAACACTTTTCCCTGACCCCCAGAAGTGCCAGTTGTGAAGAAAAAGGCAGAAAGTTTACCCTCGCTACTTCTTTAGCAGCTAAGCCTTGAACCCGTATTTCTCTTTAGGATTCCAGGCAGGGGCATTCCTGTCATGCTTAAGCTCTCAAGATGTTGTTCCTTTTCTCCAGAGCCAAAACCCTTATGAACAAAATCCAAGTCTTAAAATATTTGCAAGTTAAGAAGAGAATTACAATATATCAAATTCTATTATCAGGTGTCAGAGAAAGAGGCCCTCAAGAAAAGGAGAAATCCCTGAGTGGTGGCGAAGACTGGGAAGTATTAAGCCTTGTCATGAGGCAGGTGCTTTCTGGGTAGGGTTTTTTGGCCTGCAGGCATGCTACTGCCCAGAGTCTGAAGACGTTCACAAACCAACCGTTATGGCTCAAAGTGGCAGCAATATGATGTGGAATAAAGCACTCCCCAATAACCCAGAGCAAAATAACTTAAGTGGGATTTTACATTACGATGATCAGCATAGAATGCTGAGACTGCCTTAAAATGTTTTTGAGATATTTAACAAAGAAACTGCCATGTACCCCCAAACCCTGAACCAACAAAAGATTTCTACCAATTTCATGTGGGGATCAGTCAGGCTGAGCCATGTAGGCACAACAACGATGGTATCTTCTAATAAACTGGGCTTCTATGTAACTACCTGTCTACCTTACAGACCTGCATGGAGAAGCAAGGAGCTGAGCCTGCAGGCCCACGGCAAAAGATGGGAGCGAGCATCCCCACCTCCTCATCAGGGCGCTAACTGTGTTTACACTGGGAATGCTCTGTGTCCTGAGACTGAGAACTTGGGAGGGAAGAAAGGGTGCTCTCCTGAAGGAAGAGGTCCCAGCCAAGTTCTGTCCAAGAAGTCCAGAGGTAGGCAGGGTTCAGAGTTCCGAACCAGGGAGGGCTCCATCCCTCACCCTCCAACCATGACCTCTTTTCCTCATGTTATGGACAGTCCTCTCAGTGTAAAAATCAAAACCAGGGGAGCCTGGATGGCTCAGTCTATTGAGCATCTTCCTTTGGCTCAGGTCATGAGGCCACGATCCTGGGATTGAGCCCCACATTGGGCTCCCTGCTCAGCTGGGGTCTGCTTCTCCCTCTCCCTCTCTGCTCATGCTCACTCACTCTCTCTCAAAATAAATAAAATCTTAAAAAAAAAAATCAAAACAAAAACCAAAATTCCTCTTTGAGAATTCAAACCAAGAAAAATAAGTATGTTTTGTTTTATCTCAGTACTGGCAAACCCTTTTTGAAGATACCAAGGCTGTGCGTGAGTTTAGTAAGAGTGAGTGTCATCACGCTGCTTTTTTTCTAATGTTCAGCTGTGCCTAGCTGCTCAGAGGGGCTAGGGAGAGCTGGCAGGTGTCTCTGGAGCCTGGAGCACCTACAGGGAGCAGAATCAGGCAAGATAGGAGAGAAGACAGTAAAACTGGGTAGGAGCAGGTGTGCTTCTTAGAAAAGGGCACTGAACTCTTGAAAACGGGGAGACAGAAGTGGGAGAGGGACATGGGGAAAAAAGGAAGTACCCATGACTTACTCTCGCTGGTTTAAATATTAGGGGCCAGCCTAAACTAAGGGAGTGAGGGAGAGCCCTCCATGCCTGCCATTCTATAACCCTACTCCTGAGGTCCAGAACTCAGAATCATAGTATCAGTATGAGAAATGGAGGTCAAAGAGGCTTCTATTGTCTGGCCTAGAAACTAAACTCCAATTTATAATGTTGTCTCCATGGTAAAACATATCCCAAATTCCAAAAAATCAACTTAAAACTTTTGGAACAAAATCCACTCATGAGTTGGAAACTGCCAAAAGTTTACTTTCTCTATAAGATAAGATTAAAACATTGTATTGCCTTATAAAGAAAATACGTCCTAGTCCTCTCAGAAGGTTTGTATAAAAGCTAATTAGAAGCAGATCTGCTGTAATCACCAAAAGTAAGCAATTTTAAACACATATTCTTTATAACACTGTGTGCCAGACAGATTTCCTTTTGTGCCAAAGAACCTGATTTGCTGCCATTCTCCTGTGATTAAGTGGGGGTCCTGCCTCATACATAGGCGTTTGTCAAAAACTCCCGCCTGCAGGACTTCCAAAACTGGGACTGCTGGCAGGACTCTGGATGACTGCATGGAAACCACTAGCCTATCCCGAACATTCCTTGGGTTCACTTCACCCCAGGAGGGCCTTACTTTCAACTGAAAAGCAGTGCAGCCAGAGCAAAAGCAAAACGGGCCACTTCTAAGAGGAAGTGGGAAGAATCCATCCCTGGCAGAAAGGGGGCGCTCACATGATGCAGGGCCTGCCCTTCTCACTGGTGGGAACTAGGGCAGGCTTTAACTGTGAAACATGGCATGCTGACCTCTGGCCCAAGCATCACCTCAATTTCTGCCTAAAGCTTATGAAGAGCTAAGGATGCAGTGCTAGCTGTGGGAAGGAAGGAGGCATTTCTGCCATCTGTGACAATATGGCTAGGCTTATCTTTTCTACAGAAGAGGGAAGTATGACTTACTGTGCAAACATCAGTAACTTTCAATGATAACAAAATGAGCCAAAGGCAACTTGGTCTGATAAAGTGAGTGCTTAAAAGGACTATGAACCAGGTACCATAAGAGAGGGCTAATCATGACAAAGAATACAAAACCACTGGGCACTTTACAGGTAACCAACTCTAGATCAATAAAGCTCTAATCTACTTTCACAGAAGATGCTCAAGGAAAGAGAAATCAGAACATGCGAGGGAGATGTTAGTGTCTAAGAAACCCGATTTTGATAAGGGTGAATATTAAAAAACAGTTCTTAACGACATTCTTCTTAACCCTAAGTCTAGACTTAATCAGCATACACACAGTTTAAGAAAGGGGAAATGAGAGAATTTCCACAAACAGGAAGTCTTACTGTTTCTAGTTCTTTCTGAGTTTCATCCTCCATTCTCCTAATGTCTTCCATTGTCAGATCAATCCACTTGTCAATCCAACAAAAAAGCTGGCGATGAAAGTTTGTAAATATCCTTTTCTCTTGCTTTTAAAACAAAGAAGAAAAGTAGTGTGAGACAGCAAAATATAAGATTAATAACCTACTAACCTTCTATGTCCCAATTAATCCATGCAATTTCCATATAGTCACTTTGTCGACTAGTGGAAATCTTAGTTCCATCCCATTATCATTTTGTAAAACAAAAGAAAAAGAAAAATCTCCCTGTGACATATGAAACAATCATTCCTTGCAAAGGTAGCACAATTTATCAGGAACTAAAAAAACCATGGTGTACACATTCTAATCCAACATCAACTCCTGCTAGACCTGATCTATTTTTACCTTTTTCTATATCTCAGTGACCAAAGGTCAACTTGATTTCTTCTACTATAAGACTATACACGGTCATTCTTCTCTGCAATGCAAAGATACTGTGAGGTTGAATATAATGTGTACTGAAACTAAAGAATCCTGGTTTTTTGGAATAAGATGTTTATTTAAATCAAGAATTATTATACACTCTCCAACAATTTTTATACTCCCATGTTACTGTCACTACACACACACACACACACACATAACCACGTACATACTGAGAGGTATTAATTGCTGCATTATTTAAATTTTACAAAACTTTCCCAAGAAGAGAGAAAAATGCACTGAACAGTGAGCACTTTAATACTTCTGGACAATCTTCAACTCTACAATTTTTTTCCATGAACAGAAGGGACTTCATCAATTACACGTGTGACGAACTAGATTGTTAATCTATTACTGTGATCCAAGAGGAAGGAAGGAAGCCAACATTTACAGAGTGCCTACCATGGGCCAGCTGTAAGCAGGCCCAAGAGTAATCACAGTTTCCAGCACATTAAGACCCTTGTAAAAAAAATGTCAGTGCACTTCCAGCTTAGCAGTAGAAAAGTTATGGTGGAACAGACACAAGCAGCTGTGGGTTCAGAGGTGTACCAGAGGTTTTTTAATAGTGATAACAGAAAAAATAGTCCGAAACCAGGGGTTTCTTAATGAAAACAGGAGAAATCGTCTGAAATAGAAAAAGTAGACACCAAAGGAACTTTTCATATTCCCTATGTGTTCAACATATATACATATTTATACAGCTCCAATTCTCCCCTCTTTCTTGATCAAATTTTCCATGTTACTCTCACTTTAATAAAGAAGACATAAAAAAGAGGTAATCAGAATTTGGATCCTCAGATTCTGTCACCCTAGGTTCAGAGGGTAACTATTCTCAGTAAGGACCTCTAAAGAAAACATCCCACGAGAAAGTGCCAAGTATATAAGAAAGTATATGTTGGGCGCCTGGGTGGCTCAGTGGGTTAAAGCCTCTGCTTTCGGCTCAGGTCATGATCTCAGGGTCCTGGGATCGAGGCCCGCATCGGGCTCCCTGCTCAGCGGGGAGCCTGCTTCCCTCTCTCTCTCTCTGCCTGCCTCTCTGCCTCCTTGTGATCTCTCTCCCTCTGTGAAATAAATAAATAAAATCTTTGGAAAAAAAAAAAAGAAAGTATATGTTGAGAGAGATGGAAGAGGGGGATGAGTGGGGGACGAGCTGAGCTGGGACAGAGGAGCCTCTCACTGGGGAAGGTCTGGCCTCTCCCTCCCCGCCGATGCCACGACACCAGGTCCCCTTGGGGACATGCTGTACGTGGAAAGCGCTCTCTACAGAACAGCTGGGCAAACCATAGGGAAAGCACTTGGAACAAAAAACTCCTATGCTCTTCCCCAAAGAAATCCCCTTAAAACCTGCTGGCATCTGTCTTTGCTGTTTCTAGGGAGAAAAAAAGAAACACAGAGAGAAATTATACAGAGGCAATAATTTTTACCTAGTAAGTGAGAAAAAGCAATGCTAACAGAAAAGTACCCCATTAATAGCTACCTAAATTTAAGTCACTGCATTTTGAACAGCCCTTTACCTTCTGAATGAAGTTTTCTACTTTGCTTTGCAGTCCCCACCACTTGAATTTGATGGTCACCAGCTTATAGGCACACATCTGAGGACAGTCAGGGTTGTTTGCCAGCTCCTTCTACATGAAGAAAATTGAAAAGGAGAAATCATGACTTAAATATTTATGTTTTGATGAAAACTGACTACTGTGTAACAACATCACAGACATATATGAAGAAAAGTACAATCTCATATGTGTTTAATTCAGGTATTTGGAAATTCAAAATCATTTTAGCAAAAGCAGCAGTATTCCCCTGCTGTAAACCCTCCTTCCACAGACGAAGTTACTTCCTGGCTCTGCAGTTTAATAGGTGCATTGTTCTGCCTCAAATTACACTGTTCGGATTTCATGTTAAATACCAAATTCTATCCACATCGCGTCAACAGTGAACTCAGATACGGCAGGGTTCTCCTAACGCCATTATCGCACTCCCGCCGTGGATGTGTGGAGGCACCATGAAGAATGATCGCGAAGTAGAGTTGTCTTCTATGTCTTCTAACACTGGCACGGGGAGTGGCACTGTTTGTTAACTGAGGTATTTTCCTTGCAAGGGTGATCTGAAAAGGGACACGGCAAGCAGCAGAAATGATCTCCAATGACCAACTCTTTGAAGACAGTCCCACACATCCGGACCTGAATTTCTACAAATGATCACACCTCATAGTTTAAATGGCAAAGTCAGGGAATCAAACCAAGAGTTGTTATGGTAAAAAAGAAAAAAAAAAGGGGGCTGGGGGGAATATTAAAAAAAAATAAGGAGGGCGCCTGGGTGGCTCAGTGGGTTGATGCCTCTGCTTTCAGCTCAGGTCATGATCCCAGGGTCCTGGGATCGAGGCCCGCATCGGGCTCCCTGCTCAGCGGGGAGCCTGCTTCCCCCTCTCTCTCTCTGCCTGCCTCTCTGCCTCCTTGTGATCTCTCTCCCTCTGTGAAATAAATAAAAAAAATCTTTAAAAAAAAATAAAAAANCTCTCCCTCTGTGAAATAAATAAAAATAAAATCTTTAAAAAAAAAAAAAATAAGGAGCAAGGGAGAGAGGTGGGGGGGTTATCTGGATTAAAAGAGACGAAAGTAAAATATAATATGCTTTCAGAAAACATTAAAAAGCAATTAGAATTTAGAACTTCAGATTATGTTAACCTAGGTTCAGCCAAAAATCTTGTAAATATATAATGCATTTGTGTAGAGAGATGGGGAGAGGGAAGGAGAAAAAAGAGGAGAGGGGACAGTGAAGCACTAACAACTGGTGAGTCTAGGTGGAGGTGCTCATTGTTCTTTCTGGGTTTTTTTGGCAAATTTTGAAATTTCTATTGTAAAAACTGGGCAGGGGATTGCAATCTATGTATTACTGCCCATTTCTGTGAAAGCGAGTAAGGCTTCTGCCTTAGGAAGTTCAATGCACTAGCATGTTTATTTTGAGGGAAGGGTTGAGGAGGGGGTGAGCCAGGAGCTTCATTTGGGTTTTCCAAGGTGTGTGTACAGGAGACCGAAAGCCTCCTGGGCTGAGCCAGAAGAGCACCTGGCACGGGTTCATGCCAGTGAGCAAAAGCAGATACAGTCCCTACCTGTGGAGCTCACAGTCTGCATGGAAAGGAGGTACATATCAAAGGATCACAGACTGCAGGAGAGTACTATAGGTATGGTCTGAGGAAAGTGACATTCGGTAAACTCAGCCCCAGGGCCGGTGTACTTACAAGATGAAAGCTACATCTCAGGACCCTTTTGCGAAGACTTAGTATAACAGTGTGAGCTCCGTGCTTAGCTGGGGGAACTCAAGGGCTTAATATATATTACTTCTCGCTCTCCTTTATTCTTTCATAGAGTAGGAATAACCAGTTTGAGTTTGCAGAACAATTTTTAAAACTTCTCAAAAAAGTACAAAGTCACATGCAACAATATGGGGGCACTTTTTATAAACACTGAATTGTTGAGTGAAAAGAGAAAGCAGCCTTTTTACAAGGGCTCTTCCCCCTTCTTCACCACTGTTCTCAGCTTCACCCCACACTCAAGACACTGCAATGCCAGCATCGGTCACACTGTGTGCCACTGTCCCTTCTTGTCAGCTGCATCCCATTTGCACGTCCCACTTTCAGGAGGTTCACTGTGGCAAATATTTGTTCCATTCAGCCATATGTACATACATTTAAAAAAAAATCATGAATTTCTAGGTCATATTCTAAAACCTCAAAATTATTCTTCATTTATGCAATCATAGCACCAGACCACATTTCCCCCCAAATCCTCAATAATGTTCCAGTTTCAAGTGAATTCTAAAGGGACAGTATACATGAAAAAATTCTTTTTGGTATTATTATTATTATGACTCCACATTTTATAGAGTCCTGCATGATTGATCAACTTTTCTCAGAAATTCTCTTCTGTCATAACATTTCATCCTATTAATGAGCTGGTACATGGGTTAAATCAGTGAGATAGCACCATTAGCATTTAAATGAAAACATGATATATACAGCAAACTGTCCTTGGACAGGTGAGTTCTATGTCAACAGAAAAACTTGGTTAGCTGAGCTCTATTTTCTCTCCCATAAAAGAGTACTAATGTCAAAATTCAGCATGGATGTATATGCACACGCACACATATACAATCCCATAAACTTCATGAACAAGTTTAATTCAGCAAATATTAAAAGGATTTCATTTACAACCCTATCTGTGCTAGGTGTTGAAGAGAACACAAAAGTGGCCAGTAGAGAGGAGAGTCATTACATGTCCATAAAAAAATGATAAAATCACTATCCTTGGTGCTAATGAGCTCTACCAGAAGGGATACCCTTCTGTTGCTGTTGCTGTGGCCCTGGCCTGAAACATATTTGCAATTCCCCTCCCCCTGCCTGGCATGTCAGTCCCACACACTTCAGATGGGCTCCTGTGTACGGAAGCAGCCAGCCAGCCTTCCACACAACTAGCTTCTGAATGCCCAGCATAACTGAAATTATCACAAGACTGGTCTTTCACAGGTCATTTTTTCAATAAGCCATGAGCCAGTGTTGAGGTACTCTCTAATCCAGTGAGTGTCACTGAAAACCTTCATATGAAACACAATTTAGTATATGAAGAATATATTATTTAAATACCTGTTAAATAGTAGCTAGGAATAGGCGGACATGGGTTGCAGTTCCCATTATGCAAGATAACTTTCTATGTAAGGCAGGTAGGATCCTTAACCTCTCTGGGCCTTACCTCTCTGTCAGTAAAAGGAAAGGTTCAATTTTTCATCCTCCACTGATGTGATCCTAAAAGCAAGGATGAGTGAACTTAGTTTGTCCAGGGTCAGCGGTAGCCCAGTGCTACAGGTGATAAGCACATGTCCTTGACATCTGATGGCCTGTCTTAAAATTTCCTTTAATTTTGCACTTTATCTGTAATGGGCTTAGTGCAATATCCTCCTGCCCATGCACTTGAGCTAAATTCCTTTTATGGCTGAGAACCTCTGATGCACCACTCATTAGCCCCAAGATACCTTCCAGATGGAACATTCTAAGGTCCTATTAATTACGGGCAGCTGATTGCTCATTCCAAAACTCAAAATCATTGCATACCTTGTGCTAAATGAAAACCTTGGGTGTTTTCACCACAACACCGACTCCTGAGAATTCTCCTACCATTTTATAAAAACAGTGGGATGAAGCATGGTTCTAATTAAAGAGTAAGCTAAATTTAATAAAAATATGTCCATACCACACTTGGGATCCAAGAGCAGAGCATACACATAGGACTTTAACAATTACCTAAGTCTGTTTCTCACATTCTTTCTAGGGACTCTGGCAGTCTGTTCAAATCAATTAAGGTAATACTGGTAATTTACAAACTAACACTGATCAATAAAGTTTAGTTTAAGTGATGGGACAAAATGAAACTGTTCTCTAAACTATCTTTCCCAGATCTAAAATGTGTATTCCAGTCTCACTGGCTTTTTGTTTTCCATAAAAGTCGTAAGTAATTATTAAAGAAAAGAAAAATTCAGCGAGTATGTACCAATTAAAAAACATACAAGCAAATGAAGAGCCTGCTGCCTTTATTTCTTGGCCTAATTCTCTACAGTATCAATACCTTACAGCATACGGTACAGAGGCGACTTACAGAAACATAATCTCAAATAACCAGAGGAAAGAGCTGAGAACACAGAAGTTACATATTTTTTCAATTATTAATATATATGTGATAGTCAAGGTCTCATTCAGGTCTTAAAATGACTCATGCAAATCGCCTCTTAATTTGAGCTATGTATGGCCTTAATGAGTAAATTAAAAATGGCTTAAAAAGTCTCCACACTTAGGGGCACCTGGTGGGCTCAGCTGGAAAACCATGTCACTCTTGGTCTTGGGGTCCTCAGTTCGAACCCCATGTTGGGATCACTTAAATAAATAAACTTTAAAAAAAAGTATCCATACTTAATGGTGAAACCAAAAATAGAGAGACTGCCTAGATGTAGTTAAGTAAAAGCTGAAATGATACTTTTGGCACCATCTTCTTGGGGTAGGATCTGACTCCACATCATTACAGAGTCTTAAAGCTGTTTGTTTCCGGGACACCTGGGTGGCTCAGTTGGTTAAGCAGCTGCCTTCGGCTCAGGTCATGATCCCAAGGTCCTGGGATTGAGTCCCACACCGGGCTCCCTGCTCTGCAGGGAGCCTGCTTCTCCCTCTGCCTCTGCCTGCTACTGTGCCTGCTTGTGTGCGCGCGCTCTCGCTCGCGCTCTCTCTCTCTCTCTCTCTCTCTCGACAAATAACTAAATAAAATCTTTAAAAAAAAAAACAGCTGTTCATTTCCTAGGTATACCACCTATCTTTTAACCCGGTAATTCTACTTTCAGAAATGTATCCCAGTTTATCAGGTAAGGAAACAACACTACAGATTTATTTAAAATTGTAAAAACCTAGACTTAACGATGGGTTACTATGCAGACAGCCATTAAAAACCATCTCTTCAAAGAATGCTTATTTAAAAAAAAGGCATAATATGAACAGAAACAGGTATCCATGCATGCTATAAACACTTATTAGCAAAACTACATAAATCAGGAAATAAATAGCAATACTTAAATGGTGAAACTATAATTGATTTTTACTTTCTTCTGTATATAATTCTTTATTTTCAAAACATAAATACATATAATAAATACATATCATTTTGTAATCAGGAAAAAAAACACACTTCAAAAATACACTACAGAAGTTTTGCCCTAAGCTGAGTATTTTAGGACAAAGAATTATTTTGCCCTAAATTACCTTGGGCACTATTTCAAATCTTCATTCTTCTTTGACTACAATCTAAATGTTATCCTGCTTCTTTTTGTTTTGATGTTTAATAAATAAAAGCTACACAAAATCAAGCCAAAAGCTAAATTAAGATTTAAGTATCTAACTTTAGTCCAGTCCATACTACATTTTTCCTAATCTTAAACTTCTAAAGTAAAAATGAGGTACAAACGCAGAGTAAAATATGATATACTCTTTTAGAGTTATTAGAAATATTCTTGTGAAAAAATGTGTAATTTTTAAAATGTGAACAATCTAAACAGTACAAATATTTGGGCCTCCACACTCAAAGGAATGTTCTAGGATCCACAGAACCCAAAGGAGTCCCAGCTTGTCTGCCCAGCTCTCAGGAGGCTCACTGGGGCAGAGCAGAGCTTCCTCTCTAGTCTTAAACAATACAAATGTTTTCTAACTCTTTCCTCTTCCGTCAGGTAAAAAAAAAAAAAAAAACCAAGGCAAATAAAGCCAAAATCCAAATTCAGATCATTCACACATAATTCCAACAAAACCCAAACTTAACATTTCCTAACCTAAAGCAAAACAGAATTCACTCTTTCTACATCTAGAAGTAAATACAATTATTTTGCTGATAAATGAGTTGTATAGAGATTAAAGCATGAAAATTTAAAAGAACAATTGAAAATAAAAGGTATAGACTGGTTGGCCACCAAAAGACAAGAACAGTCAGAAGTTTTAAATGAAAATCCTGAGCTAACTGAAGAACCCCAAATTAGGACTCATCTCTACATAATTTAAATTTCATCTGTAAAACAACAAGCACAAGCTAGTTGCGAAAACGTTTCCAAAATTGTATTTAGTTTTGTGTATTCACTGAATTCCTTACATTTCATGTTTCTAACCATAAATGAAACCCCCAAACTCAAATTGTGTTTTTAATTTAACGACGCATATTAGGTTACTCTGAGGTATGCGGACTGGGCCTGAGGGAGAGTAATGTATACTGGAGCCACGCAACAGAACCAAACAAAACGCAGCCTGTTTGACTGGAATGGTGAGCAATCAGGCCACGTTATCCACAAGAACTAGTTTCTTATATCTGTGACAAACAAATATAAACAAATGTAAAAGACAATTAGAAAAAAACAAAACAAACCCAAAGGCATTCTGGAAACTCATTTTCTGAAAATGTGGTCCTCTTATAGTTCCATGCTACATGGCAACTCCACACACACTTTCTCTGACCTAAAATGCGTTGGGATGAAGATGGAATTGGAATGTCCTACAGTTAATCAGAGTTAATACTTTGGAAGGACCCAAGAGTTTCTGGTAGGCTCACACTGCCTTCATATTTTAATTTTTCAATTTTAGACAATCTGAATGGTCAATTATAGCTAATGATTTCATAATGTAAGTTTCCAACCCAGATTTCACTTAGAAAGTTAAAAATAAATGCACTGCTGGGGCTGTTGCCAGTGCATGCATCAGTAAATATCAACAGATTACAGAATATATGTGAAGTACGTGTACTAAAATTTCAAGCAAAACCCAATTCCTCACTCAGCCATACCATTCCCTCAGTTTTGTTTAGATTTTGGTAGCCACTGGGAGAGACCTACAGTGGGCATTATATTTTTTGTAAGTATACAGCAAGTCCAACATTTGGTTGTGGTTTTTTTGGTTTAAGGCAGTAAACTTGAATCCAGCAAATACTTACTAAGCCTCTCCCAGGAGCAAACCTCTGTGCTAAGGCAGTGCCCCGTATTAAGTAGGTCAGACACAGAGCCTAAGGCTAAAAACTCAGTGTATACCAGGGGACAAAGGAGGTGGGGAAGCACATAAACCACTACCCTGAGGTGAGACACACAAAGTACCATGAGAAAGGTCACCGACAAAGGACTTCAGCAGGGTTCAGAGGTGGAAGATTCCTACCTGACTGGGCAAATGGGAAATGTTAAACGGAGTAAGCAAATGTGAAATCAAAGTTCAAAAGATTAAACTAATCACAGGTTAAACTAATTTCATGAAAATAGGCAAAATGAAAATAAGAAAGGTAAGCTCCCTTCCTGTGGCAGGACAATCAGTCACATTTTCCATGTCTCCAAACTTCGTATTTTTGTAGCTCACACCCATTTCACTAATCAGAACTCTGACACGTCCTTCATGCTTGTGTCCAATTACTCTAGGAGTGACACTATGTACAAGTGACAACACAGCTTCACCCTTCAGATAATACTCATGAAGAAAACATCGTCCCTGACAGTGTCAGTAAGAATGCTGCAAGGGGTCCATCCTGTCAAATCACCTCTTAAACTCAAGTAAGACACTCCATCTGTCCAACCCTGAATCCTTTGGTGCTGCCTGAGAACAGAGGCAATCAGTATCCAAGATAAGGTTAGAACTAATCATGTATCACTCTTGGGGCACTCAGCTTCTTGAAGACACGGAACAGCATTTTTGGTGTCCTCTGTAGGTGTTAGATAATTCATACATACCAAGTGTTACTTATTTTTGACGATGTATTAAAAACCTAGTTTCTGGAGCACCTGGGTGGCTCAGTTGTTAAGCATCTGCCTTCGGCTCAGGTCGTGATCCTGAGGTCCTGGGATCAAGCCTCGCTTCGGCTCCCTGCTCAGCGGGAAGCCTGCTTCTCCCTTTCCCACCTCCCCTGCTTGTGTTCCCTCTCTCACTATGTCTCTCTCTCTGTCAAAAAAATAAAATCTTAAAAAAATAAAAAATAAATAAAACCTCGTTTCCGAACCAGATGCTCAACAAACAAAACAGCCATGTTTTAAGGTCTGTTTTATTATACATAATCCACAATGTGGTCTAACCAGAAACTAATTATTAAGTCTTTTTATGCCACCCACTATAGGTTTGAAAGTGAGATTATAGGGAGAGAACACGTTTTAAATATCTTCACATCCTTCCTGGGACTCACAGCAATGTCTAGATGAAGACCTCAGAGAGCACCCTCAGTTTCTCTCCTTCGGGGCTATCAGTGCTCACCAGCCTCCTGAGGACTCTCTGGGCTGTATTCTTCCAACTTCTATCTCAAAGAGATTTCCACAACTTAAGTGTAACTTCTCCCTTTCCCCCACTTCCATTCTTCCTGGCCAACAGGACCTTGAGGTATCTTTACTTCAGGCCACTGACAAGCAAGGCTCCCACCTCTTTCCACAGATGTGAGGCGGGAGGAGAGAGGAGTCTTGGTAGCAGGGCAGGGAACAAATCAGTGTCCCTATAACCCACAAAGATGGCTACCCTCCAACTAGCTTAAAGGCTCCAGAAGAGCCTCTCCGGTAATTCTAAAATGAGTCTAAAGCAGGACTGAGCAGGTAAACAGCATGATATAATGCTGTGAAAGCTCCAACTGCCAGAGCTTCTGCTCCATAGTAGAATTAGAACATTAGAGTCACAGACCTGTACCCCTGGGGCAAATAATAATAATAATAATTTAAAAATTAAAAAAAAAAGAATTGGAACATTAATAGGACATGTCTTTATGGTTAGAAAGAGCACATAATACACATATAAAGATAACATAAAAATCCCAATTTCTAGATCATTTGACCTGAAACTCTTCAGGTGACCTGAAACTCTGTACCCCAATGTTCAGACTCTAGATGAATCTTCCCAGACATGTCAAGTATTCTAAGGGCCAGATACTCTGGCAAATCCTCCTACAAAGACCTTTATAGGCCTAATTATTAACTATCTTATATATGTAAGACACAGAAACTTAAGTCTTCATGAAGAGTCTGGATTAAATGAAGAAAGAAATGAGGTCTTGCCATAGTATAAAAATGACACCATAATCTTCAATGATGGTGTTTCAATTTATTAAAATGACAACTCTTCAGAGGAGATAAACTGGAAAGCTAAAGGAATCCACATGTACGTTGTTTTTGACAAGCCATTAGAACAGGCAGTCATACACATGCCATAATATACACAAAGCCCTCAAAACCAAAAGAAACCAAAGCATGTACACAAACATGCATGTGCATGCGGTGCTATAAAGAAATAAACATTTAAATCCATAAGAAATGCACAAATCTACCCTGAAGCAAAAATCTTTATCAGGTTATAAATCATTCTATTTGTATGCACAGAATCACTTAAATGTTGAACCCTACATAACAAAACAGAATTCATGTACTCAGATTTTAAAAATTATCTTTTCAGAGGGAAAATGAATATATAACTAAGGCCGGCATCCCTGGGTCTGAAGTTTTCAAAAAATAAAAGATAGGTATCATACCACAGGCAAAAAAAACCCCAAAAAACAAACAAACATAAAACCCCAAAACAACAACAAAACGAACAAACAAACAAAAAACCCCCAACAACAACAACCTTTAACCCAATTGGAAAACATGAATATCTGTTCCCTGGCATCCCCATGTTCCCCGGCTAGCAGATCCCCTAGCCTTTATGCGGCCTCTGCTTTATGGCTGACCCAAGCCAAGCACTCATTAAACACACATAACCACAAGGTGTAAGGACAGGTGAGTCAAGAGGGGTTTGACAACCCCCAGATACTAGAATGAGGGAAGCCCTGGATACTAGACAGAGACAAAGTATAACTGTGTCATAAACAGGGTAGCTTATGCATAGATGTAATCAACCCCAAGATATGATGAGGCTTTTCATTCCCAAAGATCAAAGCTTCCTCTGCGCTGGGAATGTGACATTCATTACTTCATTTAGTCCTGGCAACAACCTTCTGAGGCAGTTATAACGTCCCTCCCATTTTAGAGATGTGGAAACCAGACCCAGAGCTAGGATTAAGTTACTGAAGTCACAACTTGTGACACATGGGATAAGGGAATGGATTTTACCCACAGACTCTCTGACCACTGGAAACATACAACTGATATTAATAGGAATTAACATATTCTGGCAAATACCATGAATACAGAGAGCCACACAAGTGCCTTGATGCAACAGGGCATAAAAGATGCACTGGTGATTGGGGAGTCATGGGCTTCTGAGTCAGAAACTGCTATGTCTCTGCGCATTACACATCTCTGTGCCAAGCACTGAATCAAGTGCTATGGAAATGGGAGACGTCCTGCTGTTTCTCCTACAATTATTATCTGCGTTTCTCTGACCAAGTTTCTCATCTATATAATGAAGCAGTTGTACTTACCCCACAGGAAGGTCGTGAAGATTAAACACGACCTTGCTTAGTGCCTGGCACCAAAGAAGTTTCTTTTCCACTCTCCAGCCTGGTAGAAACAAGCAGTAAATACTGCAATAGGTCAGAAGAACACGCTAGTGTGGGATAAGTAAGGAAAAGTTTCAAAGAGATCACAGAGTTTGCACTTAGTGCTGAATAGATGTCTGAATTTGTTCTTGTAAGGGGAGTTTCTCCTGAGGTGCCATGGGAAGGAGGACTGAAGGGTGAGGGTGGGATGCTACGAAACAGCTCTGACACAGGAACATTCTGACATACACTCTGGGGTAAGTGGGTTCAGAACAGGATTTCTTCATCCTTTTTGCCCTAATTACCATGTATTCCTTGCCTTCTCTCCTATTTCAGAAGTACAGAAATCTGCAACTTTCATCCAGTGCTGTCCTCTGTGCCACGAGGAGTATTGTTACTGATAAACGGGGCCTGCTAAAGACCCTTACAGGAGATGCTGAGATCAAGTCAGTCCACAGTTTTCTACATGCTGAATTACCAATTATAGTCATCCTTTCTACACTTAATTTTCCTTCAGAGGAGTAAGCAAATTGTCTCCCTTAACCATGGGGGATATGTTGCAAAGTCCCCCCATGGAGGCCTGAAACCACGGTAGTACTGAACCCTATATATACTATGTTTTTTTCTACATGTACGTACCTATGATCATATTTGATTTATAAATTAGGCACATCAACAACTAATCACAAAACAGAACAATTACAATACTGTAATAAAAGTTACAGGAATGTGGTCTTCCTCTCTCTCAAAATACCGTCTTGTACTGAGCTCACCCATCTTTGTGATGATGTGAGATGATAAAATGCCTACATGGTGAAATGAAGTGAGGTGAACAACGCAGGCACTGTGATGCAGTGTCAGGCACTGACCTTCTAACCTCAGAAGGAACAACTAATTCCAGAATGCAGTTGACCACGGATAAATGAAACCTCAGAAAAAGAAACCACAGAGATGGGGGTGGGGGGGCAGATGATGACATGCTACTGGTTATTTCTGGGATCATGGTAATTCAATGAAATTCAGTTAAGCAGTACCTCCACTTATAAGAGTAGCTACATACACCATCATTTGGCTGAAGTTAATAACCAAGAGATAAAAGGGTAGAAAGGGATCACTATCAGCCAGCATCCTCTCAGAGAAATAATAAGCAACTGTCTCAGGCGCGTGCATGCGCATACACACACACACACGCACGCGCGCACACACACACACACACACACAATGGGGTAAGAATGCTATAAAGCAACCTGAAAAAATGTCAATTTCACATTATTTCTAAAAACTAAACCTATTCTAGAATTTTAATCACTGATGATAAAAGACAAAGCAATGTTAGTTAAAAGAGTAAAGATCAATATTCCAAGTTCTAAAAGGTTGGAAACTAGTCTCAGTTTTGCACTCTCTCTCTAGTCCCTGTAAAAGCATCATTAGCTAACGTTAAGATTTAATGGAACAAGACGGCCTTCTAGAAGATAGGGCTGCCTTTGAGGTGGCCACCTATCTACTGCTCTAACATGACACGCTTTTTTGGAAGGCCAGGTTAAATTTCAAAGGGGAAATTAGAACTCACACTCTGACTCGGTGTGAGTTCTAAAGTCCATAATTAGAAATCTGCAAAAGGGTGGGGAAATTCTTTAAATCCAGTCAATGAATTTAGATCACACAAACTGAATTTGTTCCTTAATTTATAAGTGACACAGATCACTTCCTGGGAATTAAAGTTAAAAGTCTCTGGCCGGGCACCTGGGTGGCTCAGTGGGTTAAAGCCGCTGCCTTCGGCTCAGGTCATGATCTCAGCGTCCTGGGATCGAGGCCCGCATCGGGCTCTCTGCTCCGCAGGGAGCCTGCTTCCTCCTCTCCCTGTCTCTCTGCCTGCCTCTCTGCCTACTTGTAATCTCTCTCTCTGTGTCAAATAAATAAATAAAATCTTTAAAAAAAAAAAAAAAAGTCTCTGGCCATGACCATTCAATTGGGAGAATCTTAAACTGAACTCTACCCAGAGAATAAATGCAAAATTAAGATAATTATGAATCATTTCTTATAGAACAAAGTCAGACCCATTCTTCATTCTAGCTGATGTGCAAGACAGTCTGCAAAACAGTCCAACACCCATGGAGAACCCTTCAATGGGTTATTTGTGGGGCTGTTATGGTAATCCTCCATCTGCAAACAACAACTAGCACTCAGACATCTTTTATCGATGACCGGTGACCAGCTTCAGCATGAAGAGATTGGTTACCAAGTAAAACATGTTGGTGGAAATCTGCTTTGGGCATGTTTAGGTTTTAATGTTCCCCTGCTCCTGTCAAATTAACTGTAATAACTTGCCATCACCACATTAAGCCTTCTTTAAGGGTCTGTCATTTAGTTTAGTGGGTATCTTTAAAATGCATTATATTTCTATAGCAATTTAAATGATTACCTTGACATTGCTTTTCCTACTCCCATGAATAAAGTAAGGATGTGTTCTTTATTAGAAAACGACTACTTGCCATCAAAACTGTTCTCTGGTGTCCTGGTTTCCAGAATGTAACTATTAAAAGGCCAGGAACATGAGCTCAGGTGAAGGCAACTTGTTCAGTTTTTACTAAGACTAAATTTAAACTATAAACCTTCATTTAACATGGATTTTTGTACTGCTTCAAGTCTCAAAAGACAACATTACAATCCCCAAAGACTAAAGCACTTGTCTCTTTTAAGAGTTATCAGAATAGCATTATGCTGAAAGTGACAGTCTGGCTGTGTTCTGTTTGTTAATACAGCACAGACTTGCTGGCCAACTGCAACTGGCTGTAAGTCCTTATCACAAATAAAACTATTTTTGTGCCATTTCTATTTTTCATTTAAACGTCACCAGCTCTTTCAGATTCAGGACCTGTCAAGTAGTCTGTTGCCAAGACTCTGCCTGTCAGAAAGGTCAGCATCCAGTACCTTCCAGTTGGGTCCCAAAGGGCCTCTCTTGGTCTTGACTGACTGGAATAATGCTGGGTCTTCATCAGCTTTGTAGTCCTGCAAAGCAAAACAAAGTCAGAGGCAGAGAAGAAACCCAGAGAAAATTCTTTAACCTTGCCAGAAAAGCTCTTTGCCACTACTAAAACATGGGACAGAAACTGATTACACTTGCTGTGTTTTTGTGTAAAAGTAGCAAAATGTTCACTACAACATTAAGTTTTTGGTTTAGTTCTCTTTGCTTTATACTTTAATGTTAAGGCAAGACGATTACATAATATTTAGTCTTAAAAGTCTTGATGAGCAAACCACTGGTTACTGAACAGCTATCTCCAAGAACGAATCTTCCCACATTTTTTTAACAGTTTCAACATTTTGATACACACATAGTCATATTCGAGATATAAAAGGTACCCATCCCAGTCTTGACAATACCCAGAGGTGATGACCGAGAGCGACTACTGTGGCTGGGAACGCAGACTGAACTACTGATCCTGCCGACACTCCCATCTCTTCCACGGTTGGGTCTGTGCCAGATGCCTCAATGACAAGGCCAGCCTCTCCAAACCCTTGTCCAGAGACCCCTAAAGTGCAAATCCCTTGGCCTGCTCATGGAAGAGGGATTGCACTCATGGCAGCTCCTCATTGTCATAGAAGACAAGGAAAAGGTTTACGACTCTGTGATGGGACTACTTCAGTTATATCATGTCCATAATTACGGGAAAAGACCTAAGACTTAGGTTTTAAGCAAAGTTCTATAGCATGTGTCAATTCTATTTCCCTAACATCCTCTTCCGTATAGAATGGAGGAAATTAAAGAAGTAAATCTTTTTAAACCTGTCTGCTTTACAAAAGTTCTTTTGTCATTGCACTCATATATACACACAATCCAGCGATAGGAAATAACTCGCTTTGAAGAGCTAAAGTCCAGATTTAGAAAAATAAATGAGTTTCAATGGTACTAGTGAGCAGAGGTCAGTTGGTGAGTTGAAAATCCTACAAAGGGAGAGCCCCTGCCTTCTTGAGTAGAATTTCTGAGCCAGGGGTCCTTCACGGCACTCATGGAAGGACCATGTATTTGGGGGGAAACTCTCAGACAAGTCAAATATGAAAAATCATTGTTCTAGAGAAAACAGCAAGCACTGAACAAACTCTGAAGTATAAGACAAACTTTCACAAATCAAAGAAAACATGAGAAGGAGCCACTCAAGATTCAACACTTAATCAGGAAATGCACATGACATGTCAATAATTATTGACAAAGTTATAGGTAAATTGTGAGAGAGGGAAAAATGTGAAGTTCGAGTAGAAAACAAAACTTCAGAAAGGCCCCCAACAGCACACCATAATTATTAAACAAGCACACTCAGGGGTCTACACTGGGTCTTAGTGCTTTAAAACACGCAGTGTGATGTAGCCACAGGCATTAGGTCAGTCAGCATTATCTGGGAATAACGACCCAAGACGAGATGCCTGCAAGGAGTTGGAGAACTGGAGTTACTCATGTGTCTGGGCACATCAGCAGAAAGTTCAATTACTGTCAACTAATACAAGTTCTTAAATTCCAATTTAGAGCCGCGCCCTCAAAATTAACAACTTCATTGCTGAGAAAAGAACCAACTGGACAGGTGGTCTCAAGACCTAGGTTCACAGTGTGGACTCAGCCATCCTGCTAATGTAAATAATCATGTAGTGCCATAAAACATTTTCTCTAGCTCTGAAGGGTGGAACTGAAACCTAGACACAAGCTCACTTTTCTCTAAAATTGAAAATATTTAACATTCTATCAAATAATCACTTTGACACCATCTCCCTCCATCAAGGTCTATTTATTCCATAGAAGGCAGCACACAAGACAACTATAAGGTTGTCTGAGGAGTGTGAGGATGTGAGGAGAACCAACACTTACTTGGTGCTAGCTCCTAAAAAAGTCACAGTTGCACTGAGAGAAAGAAAGAGAGGTAAACAAAGAAAAGGTAACGGAAACCCCAGAGAGCACAAGTTAACTGCCAGCAGAGAATGGAGAGAATTATACTCAGAATCGAAATTGACCGACACAAGCCAAGGAAATATATTTTTAAAATGAGTTTTAACATCATGTTTAAAGGTAGAAAAACCTTAACTGCTAAGGTGTATGTTAAAAATTTTTATGATTAAGTTGTAATTATCTCTATAATGCCCAAAGGCCTGGGGAGTGTTTTATATTCCATCCCGTTTAAAGGGAAAATACTTTTTTTTTTCCCCAAACCATCTCAGATGTGACCTCACTGTGGGGTATGCCATTCAAAATTTTCTTTATAATCCAAAATCTGAGATATTATGGAGCCTGGCATGCGCTGAACAGTAAATAACGCATTTCCCAAATCTGAGAGGCTGTCAGTGAGAGGATGCTCCACCATTTTCTATGTGCCATTAAGAAGGAACACACTCCACCAATAAAACATGCCACAACTGGAAGACAAACTCTAATTTCGAATGTATTAAAATGTGAGGAAAAGAGGGCAGGGGAACCTTAGAACCGATAAAATGGAGCCTGCAGAACCACACAATTATGGCACCAGTGAGGGTGAAAACGAACAGATGGATCAGGTAGGCTTCACTGATGACACTCCTTCAGGCCCTTCCCAACCCCAGCTCCATACCAGGGTGACAACCTCAGAGCTTCTCAATGCCTATCTGACAGATTAATTAATTGAAGAACATGGAATAATGCTTCCAAAACCTCTCTACTCTGTACCAAACACACTGCTACAGTCTATTTTCCAGCCCCGATCATCAGTACAGTTATTCACTGAGATACTTTTGTGAACTAAGAACTCACAGAATTATAAAGGAAAACCCAACCTTGAAGACCATTCAAGCTGTCTCTTTCTGCAGATGAGGAAGCCATAGTCCCAACAAGGAAGTGGTATGGCTCTTACCCTAGGGCTTCAATTCAAGCCTTCTTAGCCTCTGTCCTCGGCTCACTCTACTACACCACACAGGAGATGGCAGAAGAGCATCCGCAACTGCCAGATAAGCAAAACACATTTCTGTAACACCAAGCAGCAGCAGCAGCAGAGGTATCAAAGAAGATCTGCCTATAAGGCAGGAGTGTGTGCATATAAAATACTATACACACATACACAGATCTCCAAAGGTAAGTCTCCCTGGCTTTTTTCTCTTGACTAAAAAGCAGCAAACATTAAAGGTATTATACTGAAAATGTAACAGAACCCAATTATTAACAATAGCACCTTAACCCTGACAGATGAGGATAATGCATCTTGTCAAAACCTAGGAATTTTTGTGTTTTTTATGTTGGCTTGAATACGTAAATGTTTAATCAGTTGAATTAAGTAGCAAGGTATTAAAAAGCAGGAAGCAGGTGTCGCTTTAACAACCTCAGTTTTGTACCTTTATAACAAACATTTAATTTTTTTTAACAGAATCGTCTTTGCGACAATTTTATTGTTGGGTATCTAGTTTGGTCTTTCTGTATTTGAAAACTGCCCGATTTATATCCGTATCACAATGAACAAATATATTCCTTCATGTATGACAGTTTCAGCATACAGAATGCAACCTCAGCTACCAATTATAGCTGCAAATGAGCAATAGTGTGGAATGAGACAGCCTGCTGGCTTTGTTAGTATTCTGTCTCCTTTGGGATCCCATGGGGAAAGGGGAGGCTCTGATGAAGAGAAGCCCTTGGCTCATGGTTTATTGTGCTTGCCACCAGCTGCAGACTTCTCATCTCATTAGTTCTTTTAGAATACTGTGGGTGAAGACAGCTGTAGCCTACTTGAGTCTTCAGCTCCTGGGTATTCTGAAGGCTGAATTTGCTATGCACTTTCTGTAATCCTTGGGAAAAAAAGAAAGCAAATTCACTAGGCCAAGGAAATGTATTTTTAAAATGAGTTTTAAAATCATGTTTAAAAGAAAAATCTCATTACTAAGGTGCACTGTGTTTAAAATTTTTTATGATCAAATTTTAATTATCTGTATAATGCCCAGAGGCCTGGCCAGGATAAGGGCTTAGTAAAACCATCATTATCAAGTTAGGTGTAATGTCCCTAGACACTGCTCGCTCCACCACTACTAGTGCCTGAACAACAGGGAAACACAATGGTATCAGCATAAGGTAGATTCGGATTAGAGTTAATACAACTCTATTTAATTGAAAACTCTTATTTAAGTAAAAAAAAAGAGACAAGTGAAAGTCAAGACACCCTTTGGAGAACAAATAAAATATAATACGGTAAATAAATGACTTACTGAGTCTCCATGCTGAAGCCACAGAATACATTCATTAAATCCTTACAAATAGCCGTTTTCTGTCACTGGAATACAAAAGTTGTGCT
Source organism: Ailurus styani (assembly GCA_002007465.1). Taxonomy (NCBI): domain Eukaryota; kingdom Metazoa; phylum Chordata; class Mammalia; order Carnivora; family Ailuridae; genus Ailurus; species Ailurus styani. The sequence goes on from LNAC01000410.1 coordinate 1,315,704, forward strand.
ACCTCTTGGGTGTACATCTGTTACTCACTACAGCTCTCAATAGAAACTCTCAACAGAAACCAGATTCATTTTGAAGACAAAGAATATTAGTTTTATGAATCTTTTAGCATAGTGGCTGTTCCCCAAAATACAAGTACAAAATCTGTGCTGAGCCAACCTAAATGTCCTTGAGCCCAGATTTAACTCATGATTATGAATGGGGAAGTGAGTAGGACGTGGGGGACTGGTAGGAGCTTCTTGACAGCTTGTGGAAAAATTGAGATGAGCTCCAGAAACTGCTTAAACAACCATGCATGGGTTACCACAGGTGAGGTTAAACGTAAGCTGAGGAAGAGTGCCCAAACCAAAAGCATTAGCAACTCCTCCATTCCTGCTTATAAAAGGGCATTTCCCCCCGCTCCTCACCCCCGCAAAAAAACAATTCTACAGGGTAAAAATAAAAACTTGAGAGAGATATTAGGATCCTGCAGCCTGCTGTAAAATGCTTTCCTTTACCACAAGATGATTAATTAGGTGTCTATTCAAATAGCTCAAAGATAATCACAAAGTTTAGAATGCATGGGTACTGCTGCTCAACATAGCAAAGCTCATTTCCTTTAATCACATCCTAAAAGCAAAGACCAGGATGAGGGGGAAAAGACCAAATTAAATATGAAGATAAGTAACAAACACCATTTATTAGCACTGCCCTTCACTTTTCTGTACATACTGTGGCACTTGGAACACAAGGAGTTCCTGGATCCCATCACCACTGACCCTAGTACATAACTAATTGGAGCTGACAAAATTCAAGCCAGACTCCAGAGGGGAAGCCCATTTAAAAAAAAAAAACGTTTGCATTAAATTTTGCAATAGCAAGTAACAGAGGTGTAAAGACAAATAACATTTACGAACTTGTTTAAGAAACTCATTTCAACAGTTATTTTCAAATAAGCAGCTTTCTTTCCTATTTTTAATTACATCTCCCCAAGGACTCCTCACCCTTTCAGGTTCCCACAGAGCACCATTAATATAGTATAAGTAAATCTCATTAATTCAGGTCCTACCACCTTGGAATTCATAATAATTCGGACAGGGGCTGGACTGAAGTTTATCTTTGCGTGATCTATGAAAAAAAGATTTGCTACACAAATTAATAGAGTAACAAGATCTCAGGAGGGCTGTTTAAACAGTTCAGAAGTGTTTTAGAGCAATTCAGAAGCATTCATTTGCATATAATTATTATGCTAATTACAAATCATTCTTATCTATTCATTAAAGCAGATTCCCAAAGGACCACTAATTGTCAATAACTTGTTGGCCTAGTTTCTGTTACTGAATGTACCTCAGAGGAACAAAACTGCATTAAAAAATATTCTCTAATTCAGCCCTCTCATTAATCCTTACCGGCTTCCCACCAATGAATCCTAAAAGGAGAATTTTTAAACAACTGCACTGAGAACAGAAATGCAGTCAAACCTACAGGGCCAAAGAGAACACTTTTAATCTCACAGAGACCCTGCATAGAGATCTGGGGTGGGGGTGAGGATGGCATTGAGCTTAGGAAGCAGGCAGAGGCTGTCAACAGAGCTCTATGTTAAAAGGTGGCCACAGCACAGAACACAGTCTGGTTAGAGCACAGTGAGGTTAGAGCACAGTCAGGCTGGAGCACAGCCAGGCTGGGGCACAGTCAGGCTAAGCGCCTCTTCCATTCTTTCTCATCTTATCCGTATCTTAGTCAGAGATGGCTGACACTGTCATGCTGGTGAAGGCAGACCCCCAAAGCCTCTGGAAGGTTCCAAGTTAATAGAGAAATAGAAAGAAAGCAGAATTCCAGCCCTGAAAATAAGTTACAACCAAAAGCTTAATGTGACAAGGGCAGCTGGCTGGCTCTGATCCTAGAGCATTTGACTCTTGATCTAGAGGTCATGAGTTTGAGCCCCACGCTAGGCATGGAGTATACTTAAAAAAATAAAAATGAAAAAATAAAAATAAAAATAAAAATGAAAGTTAAAAAAAAAAAAAAAAAAAGGCCTGATGTGACAAATCCATCTACAACCCAACAGGGAAACCAAATATTTGTGGGCAGGTGGGAAAGGGGGTTCCTGGAGAGCCCAAGGCAGGCAGGCTACTCCTTAGCCCTGCCCTCAGGGTAGGTGGGTTACTACTGGTTTGGGTAAGCTTGCATTTCCTACACAAATATACAGTATGTTTGTTACTACAACATATTTATTATTACATTTATACATTTATTAAAGCATTTTAAAATGAAGATATTTTAAACTCTTGACACCAATAAGTGTTAACACATTAACAAGTCAATTTTGTTAAAGGTGTTTGTTAAACATTACATATTTTAAGATTAAATTGCAAATGCCTGAAATGTAGGATGTTTAAGAAAGTCTTAACACAAAACGTATTTATTTCCTTAAATGACAAGGGATAAATATAAATAGATAATATAAACCTACCATATCAAATTCCTTAAACTAAAATAAGGGAGAAAGTCATAATGAATATTCAGGTGAGCCCTTTCCAACAAAATGTCCATATTGGTTTATGAGCTCACCTTCAGACACAGCTGCTCCTAAGACCCAGGACCCCAATTGACCCATTAGCACTAATTTACAAACATTAAATAGGAAATAATTACAGAAAAAAAGTATACCTTGTTTTTTAACAGCAAGAGCAAAATCCAAAAAACAGCATCATTCTTGCTACTATTTTTGGAGAACTTACTTATGTGCCAGGCACACACATTCTCTCAGTTAACCCTCACCGTCTTGGAACAAAGGTAATACCACCACTTCTGCGGGTGGGGAAATGAAATCCTTTGCCCTTATGGAGCAGAAGAGCCAAGACTCAGATGCTGTTCTGTCAACACCCAGGCCAACCACCATACTTCAACCGCAAACATGATGCGATTTACATTTTTATCATTGGATAAGACTAAAGTACCTGAAGGGATCTTTGCTCCCTCTCTGCCTGGAGAACTTTCCCTAAGAAAGAGTAACACTAATTAAAAAGAAAAAAAAAAAAAAAAGCCAGGGTGGGGAGGGGGGAGACTTCTATAAGGAATATACTTTAAAAACTCAATTTGGAGTCACTTAACGCTAATTTCTTTCAGCTGCTCAAAAATGCATTTTTCCCCCACCCAGAAACTGGAGCAATTCTACTTCATACCTCACCACCTCCACCACCACCCTCCCTACTTTATTTTTAAAATATGGAAGAGATCAAAAATAAACATTAAGTTAATAGGTTCTAGTTGAAAAAATATTTTGTGCAAAATATACTGGTTCATGCAGATTTTTAAGATTTATTTATTTGAGAGAAAGAGGGCACATAAGCACTCTTTAGATTTAACCAAGCATGAAATAAGGTCATCTCAGGGGGGTTAGGGGCACAGGGAGAGAGACAATCTCAAGCCAACTCCAAGTGCTAAGCGGATTCCAATGCAGGGCTCCATCCCCTGACCCCGAGATCATGACCTGAACCAAAACCAAGAGTCAGACGCTTAGCCAACTGAGCCACCCAGGCATCCTTCATACATGCAGATTTTTAAGAGAAATTTAAAAATCCCTAAGATTTAACCAAGAATGAAATAAGCAATATGTTATTCTCCCACAAGAGGGCACTGCCATCCAACTATGCCTTCAAATACACTAGCACATTCTCTAAATACATGACTGGATGTAATCCTCAAAGAGTTCCAAAAGTTGACCGTGTAAGGCAGCAGAATAAAGTGGCAAACATTTTTACATTTCTTTTTAATAAAAGTGACTTTTACGTTTATTTATATGTCCTTTAGAGGGGGGAACCTCCATAACTTACTACAAGAAGGATTTCGACAGCGGTATGCTTCACAGCACAGAAAAGGCAAGATGAGACGAGAACTTGACCAGTGGAAATTTCATAAGCAAATCCAAAATCACTGCTATCTGAAAACCTAGCTTTTGTTTTGTTTTTCTTTTCTCTGAATTCAAGGGGGCTACTATTACAATTAGGAGCTAGGTCAGACGTCTCACCTCTTTATTAGGCACACACTTCAATAGAGAGCTTTGGAGCTCTTGCACATACATCAGAGATATGTTACAAACTTTTAAGATAGAAATTGAGTGTCTAGGTTCATTTATGGCAAAAGGAAGAGGTACTTTACTAGATCAAGTGTGTGCTCCTGCCAAAGAGAACAACTGAAGCAGCACTGGCAACCAGTCTCTCCTAGGACTCGCTGGATCTCAGCCATGGACTTCTAAATGAACAAAAGCTCTCTTCAGGGCTAAAGAATTAGGTAGCCACTGCACAGCTCTGAGAAGCAGAAAGGCCTTCTTAGGAAGTAAGCAGCAAGAGCTGGAACAAAAATAACATCTACAACTGCAAAGCTTTTTGAAAGCTGTGAGAGAGAATGAACCGGTGTTGACCACTAGCATTATCATCCATCAAAGATTAATTTGGAAGGTCTATTATGTTGACCCCAAAAATGTCATTTATGTGCTCAAAAGCTGACAAATACTAACAATTTCACAAAGTCTGATCTAATAATTTAGCTTTTTCCAGCCAGATTTCATGTTTTTAATTTTAAAGAAAAATTAATCTTAAAAAGATTTAGAAAGCGTATTTTATGATTCTTGCATTTCTTTAAAATGATGACTTTTTTTCTAAAGGCAATACAGTAAAGCATATGTTGCCAAGAATATACTCAAATGTGTAACATCTGGGCACCGTCTCACGGAATGCCTGATCAAAGGAAAAGATATGCCCGAACCCTTCCTAGAGCACCAGAAACAAGCATTGCTGAAGGTGTGACCAAAACTTACATGTCTAAATAAATTAAACCAAGTTTCATCAGCCTTCCAAGGCTGACATTCAAGAAGTCTCTTAAAAAGAGCAATAACTAAAAACAATACACACTCGGTTTAAAACAGAAAGTGTCAGCCTGTTCAACACTCAAACAAGGGAATGATGTGTTCAAAGTAAAAATGGCTAAATGCAAGGAAAAGCAGGCCTTCATATATACATTTACACAGACAAATGGGATTTCAAAATATGAGGTGTTGCTTAGCATTATTTCTGCTCTCAACTAAAACGGGGCATTGTTCTGCCTACCAAAACATACCAAACAAATGGTTCATAAACAAAGAACGAATGGGCAATTCTAGAAAGAACAAGCAAAAAGCACAAACTTTAAGAACAAACTCATTTGCTTTGACATCACAATCCTTAAAAAGATTACAAGGGGCACCTGGGTGGCTCACTTGATTGAGCGAGACTGCCTTTGGCTCAGGTCATACTAGAGTCCCAGGATCAAGCCCCCCATCAGGCTCCCTGCTCAGGAGTAAGTCTGCTCCTCCCTTTGACCCTTCTCCCTCTCATGCTCTCTCAAATAAGTAAATAAATAAAATCTTTAAAAAATTTAAAAGAAAAAGATTACCAAGGGATTTCTACAAACCGCTTAAGTGAGCAGTTAAAAGAGCCCAACAACTCCATTATCTTTCCATGTATCAATTAAAATGGGCCAGGGTCTTCTTTTAGTAAAGTACAAAACTCCAAGCTTCCAGGTTTTAGTCAGCCCTCAAACTCTGACTCTGGCTGCAGCCTGGAGCCCAGCACTGGTTTGTATCAGTTGTGAGGGAAAAGGAAAAAAAAAGAAAAAGCCCTTTGGTACAGGGAAACTGAGCACCACCACGCTATACAAGCAACCAACTCCAAGTCACTTAGAAACACTTTAAAGTGTTCCCTGATTAAGAATCTTGCACTCCCTTAGACAGATACAATTATTCCCTTATCTGGAAAAATATTTACCATACCAACACAGAGCAAACAGCAAGTTCCAATAGATATTTGCCAAGTGAACATATGAGAAAACACATGAGCGGTGCTCTCTGTTAAGTGCCCAGACCAAAAGACATCTTAGGGGCTCTAATCCTTTCATTACTCTACTGCATATGTGCAAATTTCAAAATATCCCAGAGTCTAGTAGTTATGGGAGGAGGCGACCAAGGCCACTGATGAAACTGCTTTTTCCAGGAACCAGGGGAGATGGAAAGAGTCACCAACTTCCCTTTCCAGTACTTATGTGATTTAGAGAAGTTATAGCACCTCCCCTGGGCTCAAACTCCTTAACAATAAAAATAAAGGTTGGGGTGAATGTTTTGGATCCTGGCCTCCAACTGAGATTCCTTCCGCTTTTAAAATCTTTGAAGAGTGCCCACTGTGCAATCTTCACCACGTATAGTGTACTAGAGCATGTCCCAGGTGAGCACGCGGAAAAATCGCCCAGACAGCTGGATGGAGCCCAGAGGGCCACCCAGAAACTGACCAGGGAGGGAGCTAAAAATCTGCATTTCCAACAAGCTGCCCCTGGGCAGACCTAGCTGGCAAGAAAAGGGCCTCAAGCGTTTTGGCCAGAGTCCTAGTTTTAAGGCTCTGAGAGGCAAGCTTGGGAGTTAGTCACAAGGCTCTCCAGAGGGCCTCAGGAACCGTAAAAAGAACCTCTTCACTTCCAAACCATGTTCAGAGAACTGGACCTGTGGGCAGATTCAGCCACAGCTGGGATTCCCACAGATACATACCTGCCTTCTAGCCACAGTGGGGGTGCTCTCCAAAGGAAAACAAACAAAAGGGGTGAGGCCGAGTGGGCTAGACTAAGGGAGGCGATTCCAGGTACCACAAAGGAAGGGCGAGCTTTATCAGCAGCCCACCCCCTCAGCTGGGAGTGCCTGTGTTCCATGAGGTATCAAGGAAAGAACTGTGACTAGGGAGTGGAGCCACATGGTGCTCCAGGAGCTCATGCTGAAACACTACTCAGGAGAAGGGTTGTGCTGCCAAGAGGTGGCACAGAGGGTGGTCCAGAGTTCAGCACTGTGATGACCCACACCTCAGGAAGTCTGGCTCTGCAGAGCAGGCACCAGGGCTGCAGGGTGGCTGCAGCACTAGGAGACCACACTGCGGGACACACCCCTCCCACCATTCCCCAGGGGGGCATCTGCAAAGGAGAGGGACTGGGAGAAAGGATGCAGATTTGGGCTAAATGTGACTGAAAAACAACAAAAGGGTAACAAGATGGGTTAAAAAGAGGTAGGAATGAAATCTGAGCTTTATCTTAAGAAAACAAGCTTACTGGGTCACTCACATTCGAAGGGACCCTTCAAGCTCTTCGGAAAAGTCCCCAAGAAGGACCCTACCAGTCACAGCACACCCTGCACATTCTTTCTGTGACCCAGAAATGACTGGCAGGAATACCATCTTCAGTGAAACACCAGTACAGTTTCATATTATTAGTATTTCCTTCTTACTGATGTTTAAAAAACAGTTGGATGTGAAACTATATCACTTTTGGACTTATCAGCCTTAAAAGTGTCTATTAAACATTATTAGGAAAATAAATTCTTGGAAATGATAAAGTCACACAGCACACATTGCAGGGAAAGCATACACTATACAGGAAGACTGATACAGTGCTTTCTGGTTACACATAACCTAAAAATGTGGTTCCAATTTCTTTCTCTTTTTCAAACTGTGCTCATTTTCTTTCAAATTACTTCCAAAAACGAAGGTCTCTCTCATGTTAATCGTGTGTACACTTCGGCTTACACTTTAAAGAGTGTTCCTCTCCTGGGAAGTGACTTTTGTATACAAATCATGAAAAGCTACTTAGACAAAGTGCTGGAGATGATTAAAAGGAGCCAGATTCACATTTATACCTTTAAAAAAAAAGGAGAAGCAGATGTCAACTGACTCATTTGTGTATATTTTGGAAATGAGTTGAAGATATGCATGTGCATTTCATCAGGACATTTAAAGAATTCTCAACTTTTTATTGTGGTTCTGTATCAACAACGACTTTAGAAATTAAAAAAATTATATTCTGGTATCTTTTGTATACTAGATAAAACCTTGACTCGTTACAATTTGGTCTAACTAAAACACTTTTTAATATGACAGAAAGATACTTGCTCATTTACAAAATGAATTTTTAGAATTAAAGGCATATCACATATGCTTCATCACCTAAGATTAGTAAAGAAGGAACTAGAGTAGCGTTTTGTTCATTTAATATCTGAATGATAAAAACTTCAATTCTTCCAAACGGTCTTCTCTCCACTCCACCTTTTTAAAAACACAATGAAGGAAAAAATTGCAAATTCTTTCTGATTCACCAAATCTTTATTGAAAAGTTCACTTGATGGCTAATATATTGAGCATCTTGCTAGGTCCTGGAAACACAGAGATGATGAGGTACAGTACAGTCTGGGCCCCCAAAGGATACCCAATTTACCCTTTGGTAAAAGTAGGAGGAAAAGAGGAGGAGGGCTTTTCAGGAGCAATTCCTGGGTTAGATTTGAAATGGAGGCGGCACCAGGAGGGTGTGGGAGCTCAGGGATGTGTTCTGCTAGAACAGCATACCAAGTAGAAGGAGGCTTCCTTCTTAAGGGATATAACACCTTAACCCTTCACTACAGTGCTTTCCCCCAAAATCGGAAACCTGTTTTATATAGTGGCCAAAGGAAACTGAGTGGGGACATTTATGCAGAAATCTTAGACTCCTCAGCTTGTTTCATTAGGCAATCACGCATCTTCTAGAAAATTACAGAGAATGGAGGCTATAGTAACAGTTCTATACAGACTTTCCAAAGTTAACCAACAACAAAAAAATGAATAACCCATACATTTAAATATATGTATGATTTCTGAAGCAAATTACTGTGACCCCTGGGTCACACTGACAAATTTTTACTACAAATTCTTGAGTCCTAGAGTTATTGTGACAATGTCACCCTTCAATAATATAAATATGTCAACGCATCCACTTAAATATTTAGTTACTCTGTGGGTTGAATCACATCTGTTCTATGCATGGTGAAGTACAGTTCATAAGCACGATCAAAAAGCAGCAAGTCTACAATGAGAGTGATATATGAGCTGTCTGAAACCAGCAACCCAGAAGAGAGAGTAAATCCTAAAAGTAATCAAACAGTCCTTCTGAATTAAAATGTTTAAGGCTGTATTTGAATTAAATCCACCTGCAGAGACAGAAAACCCCCACCAGGTGGAGTTAAAAGATGCAAGCTTCACTTCCAAATTCTTGGGTTTCCTGAACTCCCAACTACTACACATTTCTCCTGATTGAAAAGGAGATTTGGCTATTTATCCTCTCAAAATTACTAATTAATTGTTTTACTTTTTTTAAAGTAATAGGAAAGAAATCCAACCATTTAAAAGTTTTGGGAAAAACTAGCTCATTCAAGAAAAACCAGAGTTCATTAACAACCAAATGAAAATCAATGGATTCAGACAGACTGAGACAGACTGAGACCAAAATGTCTGGGGATTAAGGTGCCAGAGTCTGAACTTTGAGAGATCACCACACCTTCACAAAGTCTCCCTATCAAAAATCCACCTTGTTGGTCCAGTCAGAATTACCAAGCTCTCAATTCTAGTGTCCCTTTAATCCCTAAAGAGCAAGTTTTAGGTCCTAAAAATTGACCAATGTCATGATTCATCCCCTAAGATGAACCCCACAATAAGTCACACTCCTGTATAAGCTCCTCCCTGGAGCACATGTGGAACCTGTGACTTGCTTCTCACCAAGAGTATATATGGAGAAGGGCTGTCACTCCTTTGATTAGGCTGCATTACATGACCATTAAATTTGTGATTTGTCATGCAGCAACAGGAAACCGATACACTAAGCGAGAAGAGGACATTCCCAATTCATTGCACACATTTCTTTTTTTTTTTTTTTTTTTTTAAATTTTTTTTAAATTTTATTTTTATTATTTGCCCAAGGGGTACAGGTCTGCATTGCACACATTTCTGACAGACTTCAAGTCTTCTATCCTGTTTCCCAAACATCTAGCTCTCTCACCACCATTCATGAAGGAATCACTCTTCCTACAGTCTTAGACATTGTTCTCAACCATCTATACATGAACAATCGAATACATGCATACAAATATATTTTCCCCCTTTTACAATATTACAAATGGAAGTATCCTATAATACTCTCTTTTATCTTTCTCCAACCACATTACCTCGTGAAGGATTCCCAAACAGTACAAGTAGAGCTCATTCCCTTAGTTCTTCTGGATGGAGACATTTAGACTCCAGAATGTTTCCAGTCTTATGTTTACACATGTCACTTCACAACAAGTAGATCAATTCTTTTTTTTTTTTAAGATCTTATTTATTTGACAGAGAGAGACACACACACAGTGAGAGAGGGAACACAGAAAGGGGAGTGTGAGAGGCAAAAGCAGGCTTCCCGCTGAGCAGGGTGCCCGACGCGGGGGCTCAATCCCAGGACCCCACGATCATGCCCTGAGCTGAAGGCAGAAGCTTAACCAACTGAGCCATCCATGCACCCCTGAGTAGATCAATTCTTAGAAACAGAATTCTGCTGGGCCAAAGGGCCTATACATTTTTAATTCTGCAAAACAGGCTGCGCTGATTTACACTCCCATGGGCAATGTGTGTCTGTTTCCTCACCCCTTGCCAACCCAGGTGTTACAAATTGACAACAAACTGATTTTATACAAATTCTTGACTCAAAAAGGTTAGTTTTATCATTACCCTCAAGCTCATCAGGTTCACTCTACAAATACTGATGAATACTCACTCTGAAAAGGGGATGGGTTTCTGAACATGGAGAACAAAATACACCAATGAAATGAGTAAGAGCAGAGTGGTACATGATTTCAACATGGGCAAAATCCCTCTGGAGGAAATGAAATCTGTCCTACAGGACACACAAGCCTCGGACAGAGAGGGAGTCCCAGAAGGCAGGCCAGAACAAACAACGAGGAGAGGAAGACAGTAGCTTGAAGAGCGACAAAGCAGGGCCTTAGCTCTGAAGGAACCAAGAGTTGGGAGAAAGAACACTGGATTGAAGAGCTCGAATTTCCAGTTCAGGCAATGGTTAACCTTGAGAGAAACTAGTTTATCTGGGCTTCAGTTTCCTCACTTGTAAAACAGGGTGGTTAGCCCTGAAATCAAACTTTCTGTAGCTGCAGAACTAACCGTGTTCAAAAGTAAATTGTATACTAAAGACTAATGTCAGACAGACAGAGCTGTGCTGGGAGAGGGGGACAGAGGGAACTCCTCAGCCCCACATTCTAGTCGCTCCATCCTGACAGTCTGAGAAACCGGTAAGCTCCAAGAAATTCTTAGGATTATGCGAAGCACAGTTCAAAAGCAATGTGACCTGAGTAGCTCAGGTCCCCTAAAAACGATTCCAACTTTCCCTTCAGTGTCAGATAACACACCCACACCTCTGCTTGCCTTCACCACATTCATTCACTGAGAACCTACTATGTATAGCTCAGGCACTCTTCTAGGAGCTGGGGAGACATCAGTGAAAAACACAAAGATTCCTCCCTCTGAGGTTCAATCTCTACTCAGAGAGAAGAGAAAAATAAGTAAACAAATTTATAGTGTGTCAGAGTAATGAGGGTAAGAGAGAAAAGTGTAAGGAGGGTGGGGGTGGACTGTTCAATCCATCAAATCCTACTCTCCCTCCTGTTACGACTCTTCAATTTAGTCTGTCCAGATTTTTGTCCTCACAGACCGTTTGTCCTTTCCTCTGAAATCCTGCAGCACTTCGGACCGTGCAAAAGCCTCTGCCATTTGTTCAGTTTCACTGTGCTGGGCTTGTCTCACCCAGATTGCAAGCCTCCCAAAGGTTCTACCCCAATCTTGGACAGCTACTGCATGAGTACTCTAGGAGCAGAGACTGAGCAGGCACTCGATGCCTGTCAATTGCTATGACAACACTGTCACTTGAGAATTGCAAATGTGTGCTTAACTTCCTTTTCCCAACACCACAGACCAAAATTTTTAAGGAACATGAAAGACCAAAATCAAAGGGTGCCTGGGTGGCTCAGCCAGTTAAGTGTCCGACTCTTGATTTCAGCACAAGTCATGCTCTCAGGGTCATGAAATCGAGCCCCACATTTGGGCTCTGAACTGAGAGGAGTCTGCTTGAGATTCTCTCTCTCTCCCTCTCAGTCTGCTCTGAGCTTGCTCTCTCAATCTTTCAAATAAATAAAAACTTAAAAAAAAAAAAAGCAAAATCAAGTGAACACATTATTGCAACAAAAAACCAAACTGGATCTAGTAAGAAGTAAGGATGGCCAGGTGGTCCAAGTGTTTGCATTAGGAGCTAATTCCTAGGATAAACATTAACTACTCAAGGCCAAAAATAGATGGATAGAACCAAAAGGGAGAGTGTCAGGGTGAATGTGCTCTAAGTGTAGGAAGAAGAGGATGAGCAGAAGAAAAGGACAGACCCACTATGTCCCTAGCCCACTATGTCTCTTCCCCACCTCCTTGCCGGAATGGGTGCTGGCCCCACAACCCACCCCCATCCCATACCCTCACAGCCTTCACACATCCTCAGGCAGCCCAATCCTCTGTTCCTCATCCCCAGGCTTCAAAACTGCCCAGGGTACCCTCGCCTCCTAGCACACAGAGTTTCCTTCTGCACCAGTCAAGTGTGCATGTTAGGGTTCCTTTTCTACGTCCAAAGGTCTAAGAATCCCTACACGGTATCAGTTTTACTTTCAGTATTCACAACTGAGAAAATACATAAATAACTACTGTGACACAGTTTTTCACAGCAGCACTAGTTACAATAGCCAAAAGGTAGAAACAACCCAAACCTCCCTCCCCAGATGAATGCATATGCAAAGGGTGGTGTATTCATACACTGGACTGTTATCAGCCATAAAGAGTAATGAAGTAATGACACGCACCAGAGTGGGGATAAAAACAGGCTAAAGTACAAGAAGCCGACACTGAAAGTCACATATTACTGATTCCACATCTATGAATTATCCAGCATAGGTAAGTCCATAAAAACAGCTTAGTGGTAGCCGAAGGCTGGGGGGGAGGGAAGAGTAAAAAGTGACTGTTAATGGGTACAGGATGTCGTTTTGAGGTGATGAAATGTTCTGGAACTGGACAGTGGTTGATGGTATGAAGGTACTTGTACTAAATGCCACTGAACTATACAATTTAAAGTGGTTAAAATGGTAAATGCTATGTGTATTTCATCAATAAAATAAAATAAAGTACTGGGAATTCAATCAACTTTAAAATAAGCTTCTATCGTACTGATCTCTACAACATAATTGGCAAACAGGAGCTGTGAACACTGAACAACAAAACCACACATACCTACTGATTTACTCCCCAAACAATGCTTGGTGTGAAGAGAGTTCTCAGAGCTCCTGCACAACCATGGCCAATCATGATGCCAGTAATGGCAAACACTGAGTAAACTAGCACCGCTCCAGTGCTCACACTTAATGCTGTTAGATAATTAGCCCCATTTTACACAAGATAAAAAAGGCACAAAGAAGCAACCCATCCAAGACTGAATAGCCAGCAGGTGGCGGAACCTCAGAATCTGAATCCAAAGCCAATCTAGTCTCAAAACGTATGTTTTTAGTCACAGCTCTACAGACTCAGAATACAGAGCCTTCTCATTCAGGCCCAATCCCTTCTCTTTCCCCGCGTATCCATCCAAGACAACGTTCCACACAGGGAAGCACCCGCTCAGCCTCTGCATGTGCAGTGCCTTCCACCTGGAGCACCGATCTCAAGTGCCCTTGTCATACCCCTCAAGGCCAGCAGCACCTTCAGCACCTTCTCTCCTCGCTGGTCGAGGCTGGGGTGGAAGGAATGAGACCAGGGGGCTCTGGGGCTCTTACACAATCAGCCTTAACTGTTCTATCTACTTGCATTCATGCCTGCAAAAACTGACTGAGCACCCATGTTTGCCTGAGAACAAGAACAAAGAACTCTTATGACCCCAGCAAAACCAAAGGTGCCTTGTATTCTGCTGGAGAACAACCTCAAATGCAAACCCATGAACCACAAGATCAGGTTGTTTTGTCTGGCTGGCACAACTTTTTCAAACGCCAACAATATAACCTGAATGCCTTCCCTGGGGCACCCATACTGCCGCTCAGCATTATCTTGTGATCTGCCGGTCCGAGCACGTAGGCTATCCTGACCTAGCCCATTAACCAACTCAGTCATTGTTCACTTCCAAGGATTTTTTCCTCCTACCATCATTCTTTCACATGCAGTAAACTGGATAAGACAGAGAAATAAAAGGGCAAAACAGAGATCTGAATAACTGTTTTTAAAACAGAACATACATTCACTTCTGAGGATAAAAAAAAAGTCCTATATAATTTCAAAGGTGGAATTATCCTTAAAATTGAAATAATGTCAAATCATAGCAAAACTAAAATTTAAGAAGTTCTACAGCAAGGATCCCTCATTAGTGCACACATTTCTAATCATGGAGGAGGTCCTAGCGGAACAGAACCCAGCCTAGCAGAGGGTCAAAGCTGGCAATCTCAAACCCAGCAATTTCAGAGAAAAGGTGGGAGACCTTTGTTTTAGAAGGTTTACCTTTATTTTTTATTTTTTTAAGATTTTTATTTATTTATTTGACAGAGAGAAAGATCACAAGTAGGCAGATAGGCAGGCAGAGAGGTGGAAGCAGGCCCTCCACTGAGTGGAGAGCCCGATGCGGGGCTTGATCCCAGGACTCTGAGATCATGACCTGAGCCAAAGGCAGAGGCTCAACCCACTGAGACACCCAGGTGCCCCTACCTTTATTTTTTTTTAAAGATTTTATTTATTTGACAGAGAGAGCACAAGTAGGCAGAGCAGCAGGCAGAGGGAGTGGGAAAAGCAAGCTCTCCACTGAGCAGGGAGCCCAATCCAGGGCTCAATCCCAGGACCCCGGGATCATGACCTGGGCCGAAGGCAGATACTTAACCCAGTGAGCCACCCAGGAGCCCCTAGAAGGTTTATCTTTAAATTTTAACAGCAAAAACAGACATTTTGTGTTTGGGTTATTTCTATTTCTATTCAGCCTACAACACTGCTCATGTTCAAACAATGAGCACTAAAAATGAAATGGAAAGGTCAAGAAATAAAAATGCTAACTAAACACGCTGGGCTTTACCATGACAGAAGAAATCTTGTTTCAAAGCTTCTGCTCTCTACACTAGTATAAAGAGGGTTAATGGTTGTCTTAACAGAGAAAAAGTCCACAACTGTACCGTGCAAAAGCAAGCAGCACCAGCATACTCTAAGAACTGAGTTAATATTTTCAAATTGCAGCAAAATAATACAAGGGTCTTACTTTGGAGAATGCAGGTCTTCACTTCTGGGGGGTGGGTATTAAGTCAAAAGCCTAGAGTATGAATATTTACATCCAGTAAAAATCAAGATTAGAAAGCTACACAACTGTTCAGCTTTCTCAATCACACTTTAAAAGTATAAGGAACCCACATTATTTATAGAAGCCCAAAGGAGAATTCTTTTACAAAACAATGTTGTTAGTCTCTACCCCGCCCCACCCCCGACCCCCGCCAATGAAAACAAACCTCTATATATCTCAGGTATATGGGGATTTCTCAAAGGGATCATTTGTACAAAGGTGAAATCCACACAAGAAAACAAATAACCCTCTCTCCTACTCTCTGGTCTTTTTGGTGCACAGACCTATACCCAAACTCCAGGCTCATTGCAGTGTAGAAATATAGGCCATACAAGAGAGAAAGAAGATCATTTTTAGATGTAAGAGGCAAGAGGTTAAAATGTCGTTGAGGAGCATGCAATACTTACCGCTGGTTCAACTTGACTTCGATCTGCAATATCTATGTGGACAATTTCAACAGTTTTCCATGTGTTGGGATCTAAACCGTGTACCTATAAATGACAAAGAGAAATGAAACACAACAAACCGTAGACTATTCTTACTAGACAAACTACTACACTTACGTATATAACCTTTATCTGAGTCTTTTAGACCACATTACAACGAATAAAAAAAATCCAAATTGCTACTTCATTAAATTAGCAGTCTGAAGTCTTGAGGGATCTAGAAATCTTTTGTTACCCTTGTATCCCTAAAAAATAAGTGTGGGGGGGTGGTGTGAGAGGATGCTGCCAAATTAACAGAAATCTGTTACCATTATTCTCTGGTAGTCCTTAGAGATGGGTTATATAACAAAATGCACCTAACCTATGTTTAACCCAATTATACACAACCCAGCCCTTGTAACCTTTAAATCCTAGACAAACATAAGGTGACATTATAATTAGATTTCAAGAAGCTGTACTGGGAGGTTTAAAACCTATTCTGAATTTGATTATCCTAAAGCTTTTCCGTTTTGATAGGAAAGCAATTCCTCTATTCCTCATGTTAATTAATCATTTATTTCTAAAACTCCCTCTATGAACCAATTAAGAACTGTTACAAACTGCCAAAGTCTGTCCATTTGGAGGCTGGAAAAGGCAGATCAACTCATACACAGACTAAAGCACACCCAGTCATCTCATTTAGATTCTAAATTTTAGAATTACTGTGAAAAAAACAACATGAAATGTCAAATGATCACCTGGAAGAAAAACTCAAGTCAAATACTACCAATTATAATTCAAAAGTTCTATTAATTGGCACCAATCACATAAAACCGGAATCTATCACAACATGAACTTACTTTCCTGTAATAGCGTACAGTGAGGTTGGAACAGTAGTTCTTAAACTAGAGCTCTCAAACTGGAGCGTGCACAACACACAGCATACTGGGCCCCTCCCCCAAGGATTTAAATTCAGTAAGTATGGGGTAAGGGCTGAGAATATGCACTTCTAACAAGTTCCCAGGTGCTGCTGCTGGTCCAGAGACCACACTATGGACAGCCACTGGGCCAAGACCATCGATCAATACCAGATGCCTTCCCCCAAATTCTCTGACACATCTTATCAAAAGTTAATGATCACACTGAGTTTTAAAGGATTTTCTTAAAATTTAAGGGATAAATGTGCTCCAACTTGTAAAAATCAGGAGCTTGTCAACATTTTTATAAAATATTCAAAGTTGCTCCTCCCTCTTGCCTTTTGGCCATTTCTCTGACATCAACCCAGAAGCAGAGTGGAGGTGAAAATTAAAGCAGTCAATTTTGCTCTGTAGAGTAGCTCTGATAAACATACAAAGATGAAAAGATGAACGAAATCTAAAGTTAATGGCTAAAATAAGTTTGTGAATTTTCTCTCTGCTCTCCCTGTCCCATGTAGAGAACTGATAAAAACAACAACCCTCCCCACAGTCCACTCTTGCACGAAGGCAAGGGGACTGAGAGGGAAAGCCCCATTTGTTGCTGGTTGCTGGCCTGCCTCACTGCAATCGGACATGCCCTGGTGTGTCCAGGTACTGGTCTCCTGCAAGTGGCATGACTCTGGTGATGACAGAAAGGACTACAATATTCCCATTTCCAAGGGCTTCTGCACTGAAAGTCCAGAGTTGAAACTTACATTTTCTAATGTTCCCAAGTCTGGTTTGTGCCATGTTTCAATTTTAATGAAGAAATCATCTTTCATATATTCATTCTGCAGAAAACACAACAGCAAAATGATAGTGATCTTTCACCAGTTCTTTGGGGCTTTTGTCTGCAGGAGCCTTCCCCAGCATAAGCACCCCTGCTTTGACTCTATAAGACTGATCCTCAAGTGACAAAGAATCATTCGCTACCTGTTTTTATAGACTTGTCAGGCAAACCAAATGGTGGATGCTTTTAAATAATTTAAACAACCCTGCTTGTCATGCAGCATACAGGGCTAATATTAAAGAAGCTGGGAGCTTTGGTGAGCAAATACAGCATTCAAAGGAAGTAGCAGAAGCAAAATAAAGTCAACAGGGAGATTTTGAGGCAAGGCTGGAAAAAACACTGGGAACATTAACACTGGGAACATGTGGTGGAATGTAGGCTGGTGGAAAGAGCACAGAGGAGGAGCCAGGCAGTGGTGGGAAGTTTGAATTTAAAAAGCAAGGGAAGACTGAAAATAACTACTATGTAAAGCAAATTTTAAAGACAAAGAGTATGTGACACAAAAATAGTTTTACTCACCGTTACAACTGAGGCATAATGGACAGGTGGGCAATAAAAGGGGAAAAATTTCAGAATATTAATCCAAGTCAAAACAATGTCATATTATTTAATGTCATGATGATTAAACTACCCGAAAACACAGAGCATTTAGTAGTTTATGTCTGCAAAAGTTTCTACACAAGTGACACTACAGTCTGCCTTAGATTACCGAGTCAATAATCTAACTTTAAAACAACGGTAGAATAATGTCGCAGAAGAAATATATCATTTTAAAGCCAATTTAGCAAACAACAGGAAACTGTGTCAGAAGTGTGCCATATTCCTACCCTGCTATATGTTGCAATACAAGAAAAAAACTATTAAATCTACACCAAAGGACACTTTTGAGTGTGGATGACCTTTCAGGTCTCACCCCTGGAGCCAGTGCGGTCAGCAAGGACCTCTGGGAATGAACCAATGCACCTCACAAAGGTCTATGTGGAGGAAGAGAAATCTCTTCTCTGCCATAGCATCTGCAGTGACTACCCAAAAGCCCACAGAGGACTTTCTTGGGTGTCACCCTTCTCAAAGGCATTGGCACCAGGAGTCCCTCTCCTCATCAGCAGTGGGGCAGAGGGAAGGAATGACTGCCAGCAACCAGACTTACTTGTTCTACAGTATGGATATGCGTTCCAGGCTTTCTCGTGAAACACCAAGGAGCCCTCTGGAGCAATCATCCTGACGAATGCAGGAACTTTGCTGTGAAGAGAGAAATAGTGAGTGTATTTTTGGTAGTACCATCACTTCTTTGTTGGCATCTATTGGGTTACCTCAAAGAGTACTGTCATCAAAGGTGATTATGTTCTAAGTTTCACGAACCCATGTTCAAGACTGTTAGCAACATGTTCCATTTTCAATCCCAAAGTAATCAAGTGGAAAATTAATATAAAAACTACATGATTAAAAACATTTAGCTGTATACAGGATTTAAGGGGGAAAAAAGAAACAATTTTGTGTTGGGCTTCTGCTCTATTCCCCTAAGGTGAAATCTTGAAAGTGAACTGAGGCTATTCAGTGTGCACATAATACAACATAGAAGTTCTCTCGTGTGGTTAGATCGCACTCATTGTTTAACACGAAAGAGTCCCTAGAATATAGGAATATCTCTGAATAAAAGTCTTCAAATACATTTTACAGAATAAACTTAAAAGTGACAATCTGGGGAACCCTTGGATTGAAACATCCAAGTACAAAATTTTGTATGTTTGGACAATGAATGTCATTTGCTGCCTCAACTATAGTGGGAGAAGGGTTAGGTACATAATATATGGGGGGTTTGTGCCAATTCCTAAGGTAATAAGCAAAGATCCCCACAGATAAGTGGGCAAAAGAAATCCACAGACACGTTACAAATAGAAAACTGGTTAACAAATAGAAAAATCAGTCTGTTCAGTCTTCAGAGAAATGCAAATGAAATGACCACTTCTAATGATTGTAAAGAAAGCAGTTTTACATGCACAGGGTTTTCATACAGATCAGATTCAAATCCCAACATCAGCATTTAGAAGCTATGTGACCTTGGACACATCACTTGGCTCTCTGAACTTCCCCATGAGTTGAACACAGTTCCTATTACCTACTCTGCAGAATTATTGGGAGGATTCAATCAAATAATATCTATAATGTGCTCATTAGCACATTGTGTAATACAGTAAGAGCTCAATAAATAGTAGGTACTGCTCTTTAATTATAAGCTGACATGAAGCTGAGTACTTTCACGTGACTTTCTTCACTTAAATCCTCCAACAGCACCGCAAGGTACACGTTCATTTATTATTCCATATAACCCGTATTTAAGTGGCTAAATAACTACATGTCAAAATTATATCCTCCAACTTGAAGCCCTATATACTTTTTCTGTATCAGAATTGCTTCTCTGAGAACTGTCATATACAACTTAATTTCCTAAGTTAGGAAAAAGAACAAACTAAGGAGACTCGGAGCCCAGATAGGACTTCTGCCCCTGTACTAAGATGGAGCAGGTAGCCAAAAGCATCCCTACGGATTTTGGAAGCTAAGCAAGGTGAATGTAAGGAACCCCCACCAGTCAGAGAGCCGTCAGCTATAGAAAAGGTAGTCTAGACAGTTCTTTCGTTGCCTCCTCAGTACACAAAATCGTGTGTATGTCTTGAAGCTTATACTACCATGGCAAATTAAACCACTGGGAAAGAAAAGCTGAAGCCCTATTACATGTGACATTACAAATAAGAGTCCAAGGACATAAAGAGATTTACTTGTGCCTTTCCACCCTGGAAAGATAATAAAGGAGAACTAATTCTTTGAGCACCCATTCTTTTCAAATCTAGGGAAGATTCACGCAAAGGGGCATAACCTCACAAAAATAAAGCCGAGATACCTGAAAATGCTTTCACATTAAAAGTCAATGACTATCTGAAGTTCAAATTATTTCTTCCACAAACCATAAGAGACTCCTAATCTCACAAAACAAACTGAGGGTTACTGGGGGGTGGGAGGGTAGGGATAGGGTGGATGGGTTATGGACATTGGGGAGGGTTTGTGCTTTGGTGAATGCTGTGAAAGATGTAAGCCTGATGACTCACAGACCTGTACCCCTGGAGCAAAGAATAAAAAATAAAAAATAAAAAAATAAATTAAAAAAAAAACTTAATAGCAAAGAATTAGAAAACTTAAAAAAAATTATTTCTTCCATTGCTCAAGAACTGAAACCAAAATCCCTTTATCTGGGAGAGGTCTCATCTGGGTATAATATAACACATATAGGTGATTTTTAAAATATACCTACAAGATTACCTATCCATCTGAAAGTATGACCAACAGATCTATCACTGGTTCATGTGGTCAAGGTAGAAAAAGGCAGGAAAGGGGTGCCTGTATGGCTCAGTTGGTTAAATATTCGACTCTTGGTTTCGGCTTAGGTCATGCTCTCATGGTCCTGGGATCCTAGCTCTGTGCTCAGTGGGGAGTCTGCTGAAGATTCTTCCCCCTTCTCTCTCCCTCCAACAGGCAAATGCATGCTCTAAAACAAATAAATTCTTTTTTAAAAAAAAAAAAAGAGGGATGCCTGGGTGGTTCAGTCAGTTAAGTGTCTGCCTTCAGCTCAGGTCATGATCCCAGAGTCCTGGGATCGAGCCCCACACCAGGCTCCTTGTTCAGCGGGGAGCCTGCTTCTCCCTCTGCCTGCTGCACCCCCTACTTGTGCGTGTGCCTGCTTTCTCTGACAAATAAAACCTTTAAAAAACATTTTTTAAAAAGAAAAAACGGCAGGAAAAAAACAGTTGCATACTAGCTCAGAAACATATTTTAATTAACCTATTTATTCCCATAGTGCCCAGTCTAAAAACCTTAAACGGTCATCAAAAGTTCTAAAATTTGCTGACCAAAACAGAAAACTGGCAGTCACTAAAGGCCAGCAAGAACCTAATCTACAAGAAAGTTTTAACATGTCTTCATTTTGCTCCCAAATGCCTATTTTACTTCCAGGATACTTTTCCACTATGTGAATTCCAAGAATCAACTTTTTCACTTAATTAAGAATGACCAAACCTCTGAGACAGTTATTTCAATTGAGTCACTTTTTACATTTAACATGAGAACATTAACAAACCTCTCTCCTCAGTGAATCTAATTATGGGCTAAACACAGGGAAAATGCATACATGGAGTAAATAAAACTAAATTTCAATTTTGCTTTAAAGGAGAGAAATTTTCATTAGTGGCAACTTTAAAATATTCCTAATAAGGCTGTTCAAATGTGCCATTTATATAATTGACAGCATACACACTAGTCTTCTACTTCAGTAATACCTACTTACCAAGTAAATTCTGTTTTGGAAGCTTAGAGTCTCAGAAAAAGAACAAATATTATCTGAATTAACAAAATGGAGATAGGCCTTCAAAAAAAATGAACAAGGACATTCTTCCTCTTGTTCTCTCAATGATCATGAAATGTTCTCTCATGACAAACCAATACTCATGATAGTGCTTAACTCAAGCTAAACACTTCTAGATTTGTCCAAGAGTCAGGCATAAAATAATGTCCAAGAGCACAAAAGTTCTTTGCCATACATAGTCCTTTTCCCATCCCAACTCTGAATGCATATGAAGAACATTTAACTTCAGGGTAAAATTCAACCAAAATGTTTCATCAATTGTGTTGACAAGAGATAATATGAAGATCTAACTTCTATAACAATGACTGTGAACCTGTTAAGTGGTAAGACAACTCTGTCATAGTGGTAGAGTAAAACAAAGAACTTACATGTTTTAAAAGATATGTAATATATGACCATAATGAACACTGAACTTCTCATCTAAGAGCATTCTTTTTTAAAAAATCTGTTCCTGAGACATAACACCTTGGCAAATCACTTCAAACTGCACTTTTCCTGTGAAAGTTTTACATCCACTTGTAAACAAAATAAGCAAACTGTACAGTTCTATTTTTCCATCCAACAACCTACTGGAAACACCAAAATGTAGAAAAACACACAGAAGAATGTGAAGATGAGGTTAATCTGCCATAAGCAATCTTTCATTTTATAATCAAATGAAATACACCTTAAATACACTGGCCACCTCACTCATTCATTCACTCAAGTATTCTTTACTGAGTGTCCACTGTGCCAGGGGCTACATAAATAACAATGTGCAAACGGACAATTCCTACTCTGAGCTCACCTTCCAGGGAAAGAAGCAGGAAACAGAGCAATAAATAACAAAAGACAGTGAATCACTTCTCCCGACGTGCAGTAAAGTAGAGGAACAGAGCATCGGACAAGTGAGTACCAGGTTTAAGGGTGCCCAAGAACGCCTCCCTGAGGAAGTGACAATACATTGGTGATCTGAGGGTGAGGAGGGCCACCCATGTGAAGACACAGGCCCCAAAGTCCTAAAATAGATAAAGACTTGGCCTGCCTGGGTCACTCGGAGGCCTCCAGCATGGCTAGACTGTAGTGAAGGAGGAACAGAGGGACGGACATAAGATGAGGATGGTGAAGTAGCAGGGGGCAGACAGATATAATGAGGTCCATTTTATAAGCCAAAGGGTTTGGGTTTTAGTCTTTGTATGACGAGAAGCTACTGAAGGTTTTAAGAAGGAGAATGACACAACCAGATTTAAGTTTTAAGAACATTCTGACTTTGTCAATTTGCAGAGTCCTATTAGTAAATGAAAATTAACTGGAAAAGGCAAGAGTGGATGGAGGCAAAAATTAATTCAAAATGGGTTAAAGATCTACATTTAAGAGCTAAAACTGTAAAATTCTTTTTTTTTTTTTTTTTTTTTTTTTTGGAAAAA
>LNAC01000410.1:1347741-1364227 GCA_002007465.1 Ailurus styani
AAAAAAAAAAAAAAAAAAAAGAAACAACTAAACAAGAGTAGCCAAAAAAATGTTATTAATGAACTGCTATTTTGTGGCATGCCACTAGCCTATCACTCCCACTTTTAAGACTAATTTAAATAGAGACGGAAGGCATGTTTAGTAAGTCTGAAAAGAAGAAAAAAACTGAGCTTATTTTCAGTGACAACACCAAGACTCGGAAAGATTTTGACAAGTTGATCCAACTAACTGAAACAAAAGAAAAAAATTTAACAAAAACGAACGTCTTGGGCGCCTGGGTGGCTCAGTGGGTTAAAGCCTCTGCCTTCGGCTCAGGTCATGATCCCAGGATCCTGGGATCGAGGCCCGCATCGGGCTCTCTGCTCTGCAGGGAGCCTGCTTCCTCCTCTCTCTGCCTGCCTCTCTGCCTGCTTGTGATCTCTCTCTCTGTCAAATAAATAAATAAAATCTTTAAAAAAAAAAAAAAACAAAAAAAAAAAACGAACGTCTTTTTCCACATTCAAATTCAAACAATCAATTGCCCAAGTAAAGCATAGGGGTGCCTTAAGCGTTTAAATATGGGAAACCTCGGGCACTACTGAAATATATACAGCTATGTTCAAGTCTACTTTAAACTGTGCCAGACAGCTACTCATTTTTAGTTCCTGCACTTTATTTTGTTTTGTTTTTTTCTGTCTTCTGTCAGCTGTCACTTCTTAGGTTATCAGTTTGTTTTGTTCCACTTCCAATTCACTGCTTCTAATCTACTGTCAGCTCCAGGAAAACCAGATAACTGGGCAAGCGCAAACTGTGTGCAAGTTATCCAATGACCCAGCAGGCTTTGTGGGGTTTGCTCCATATATCTCAGTTTCTCTGTTTTTATCCGCCTTCCCAGCTCTAACACAAATAGCTACAACGGAATGACCTGCAAGTTCTGAACAGGTAGCATATTTCTATATTATGTGCCGATCAAGGGGGACAAAAATCTCGCACAGTTATGTGGTGGTCGGACCACATCTGGAATACTGTTTTCAGTTAAGAGCAACAACTACAAGGCAAGTGGTAGTGAGACCAGCTGGTGAGGAAGTCTAGTGGTCATGTTATACTAGGCCAAATGAACATGCTGAGAATGTTTAATGCTGTGACCTCATGTAGAGAAGATGGAACAAAACAACTTGGGGGGAGCAGAGAGAATGGCCAGGAGAAAACCTGAAGGGCTACCATATGCTAGACAGATTAGGGTTATTTCCCACTGCACAAGAGGAAGGAATTGTAAACAACAAATATTATCGGAAAGCAAATTCTGGCTTAAAGACAAATGTTTAAAATATCCAACAGTAAACAAATTTTTCTAAGCTGAAAGTTACTTAGCCTTAAAGTGCTTATGTTGAGGCTGGAACCTCCTTTCTCTGGGACACTGTAGTCAGAATTTCTGAACTGGGCAGAAGATTAAACATTTTTTAGAGTCTTCCAAAACAAGACAGTGTAACAGAATTCATTTAAGATGAATTATCTGTAATATACCACAATTCATTTTGTCACATAAACTGGAATGTAAAGGTAAGTAAATACAACAAAAATATTACTTTAGATTAACATATTGAAATAAGCTATACCAACAAAATAATACAGAAAAAAGCAAGACTTACCTCCTGAACAGAACATGGCAAAACCACACGGCTAAAATGACAAAAGAAAAAAAATATGTCACGTATGAAATATTTGACTTTAAAACACAGACCGCTACTCTTAGAAGAACTTTTGCTTAAATCCAGTAATAGCGTAATACAAGGATGTCATTGTCTTTGCAACGCCTAGGGCTCTAAATAAGAGTTTTTAAATTGGGGAAATAAAACTACCATTTGTGGGTTTCAATGATCACTCCCACTTAGTACCAGGACCCCAAAAACACAGCTGTAGAGATTCTTGTGAGGAGAAAAGGAACAAGAGTAAACTCATCACTCAAAATTACAGGGTACTGAATATATTATTTTTAGACTGTCTGGTCAGGTTGCCCTCATGAAATTTTCAGTATGGATTCATTCTCCATCTATGTGCTACATATTTTATTTTTATGTTATTTCTCACAGAATGTGTCTTGAATCTCATGAATGAATGCTTCCAAAAACTGTTCCCCAGTACTCGATTATTCCTCAGTTTTATTAAGAGAAAAACAAGTCAAAGTTCTCTTAGATGTAACAAGAAAAAACTTTATCAAGGGAAATACTTTGAACCTTAGAAACAGAACCCCTTCCAGGGCAGACGCAATATAAGGTTGACTGGTGTTTGATCTTGTTCAAGAGTTTGTTACTAGACCAACAAAAGGACTGAAATGGAGGCATAATGCCCCTGAAAGTATAATCAAAAAAGAAAATATTATGGTAAATTATATCAGAATATTGCACTTTATCACCAGATTTTTGTAGGGAAGGAAGTACCCTCACTTATCACCAGCATAAACTCTGAAAATCCCTGACTATCAATTATCTCATGATAATAGCTGGTGTCCAAGATCACAACTTCTTTTTTTGGCCTGGTCTTTCTCAGACTTTTCCCTGCTAACTATTAAGGTACTATAGCAGTGTTATGTAAAACTTTCATTTTAACTTTCTATTATAAAAAAAGAGGAAAAATCCCACAACGGTCACCTTGCTTTTCATTTTACAGAAAATTCCCAATAGTTTTTCCTCATTCCAACTTCTCTTCAGTGGCACGTCCACCCACCCTTCTCTCCCTATTCTCCTTAAACATCTATGCCTGAGTCCTCACAACACCTTGATCCCCAACATGTATAAAACATGCCTCCTGTTATTCTCCCCTCCTTCACTATCAGGGGTCACTCGTCACTCTTTATCTTTCTGATAATTGTCACCTAAAGACAATGAACATTCTCGAACACCATGATTACTAATTCCTATTCTCATCAAAAAGTAACTTATTATACAAAAATCCTTGCATACCTAATCCTCTTAACTGTCTCCTCAGAGTTTACACTGATTTGCTCACTGACTCAGTAACAAAAAATAAACTGGGGCCAAGAGGGTGTGGTGGGGGGAGAGGCAGCTAAGATACAGGTTGAGAGCACATTCTGTAAGATAAAGAAAGATAATAGAGATAACATGTTGGGAGCATATTTTTAGGGCCTGGAGTACAATGAAAAGAAATCTATTCCATTTATTAGGCAACAAGGTATCCAGGAAGGTTGTTCCAAAAGGGAAGTGACCTGACTACAGCTAATCTAAAGAAGTCATCTGTAGCTGGTTAAAAAACATTGAGAGGCAGGAGTGTAGGGAAAAACCATCTTTGGGGAGGCTGGGCAAGGGTTTACAAAGGCCTGAACCAAGAAGATAGGCTGCAGAGAAAATGGTAGGAATAGAGAGGAAAGAGTTAAAGACTCCCTGAAACTTTCACAAAACCAAAGAATCACTGCTGAGTAATTTTAACAACTACTTACTAGTGGGAAGATCCCTATTTTAATATAACAACACTTTCAGCAAAACTTATTTCACAAAATCAAAGTGACCAAGACATTCTGGATGAATGATGAGTCATATTCTTCACTATTTGCTTATGAAAAGTAAAAGGAATAGACAGGCTTCGATTTTCTCTTTTTCTCAAAGCCTCATTCAACTTATACAACAATTTGAAAATTTTCAAAATTCTCTGAAAATCCTCAGGAAAATAATTTTCCAAATGGAACTAGCAAAGAATTCTTTAAAACT
The DNA here is from genome assembly GCA_002007465.1 of Ailurus styani. Taxonomy (NCBI): domain Eukaryota; kingdom Metazoa; phylum Chordata; class Mammalia; order Carnivora; family Ailuridae; genus Ailurus; species Ailurus styani. The sequence continues at coordinate 1,351,443 of LNAC01000410.1, forward strand.
AGGACTTTACACTAATGGCAACTTCATCTATTGCTTAAGTAACAACTTAAAGGGAACTCCCCACCCTGAAAAGTCATTTCTAGCCTTTTAATTTATGTCAAAAATAGACAGCATTTTTTAAGACAACAAACATTTGCCAAAATATTTTACAGTTTACCAACATCTTCACATAGGAGTGACCTATTCAATGTTCCTGACCAAAAACCATATTAGAAAGTTGATTCACAAATAGGAAGAATCCTGTTTTTCACTCAACAACACTGAGCACTTACAGTATGCTGGCCTAGATGCTATGCCAGGTACTAGAAACAAAATAAAAACAGCTTCTGCTTTCAAAAAGTCTAAAAGGAGAAGAAAAAAGTCTAAGGAGACATACCTGAAGCATGAATATCTAGAAATGTAATTTATAACTCCTTAGGAAAATTATGTTTGGGCACATTTCAGCATGTGTTACCTTGGTGCATTTACATTTTTATAATGAAAGTAATGGTTTCACAAAAAGCCTTTGTGCAAATTCCATGAGTTACCTTGATATTTCTCAAAAACTGTCAAAGGATCTACTGAACACTTAATTCACATTTTAGGAGGGAGGAAATAACTCTAGTAAAAATGACGAGATCTATGATGTAAGATCAGTTCTGCAACTCACTTGCTATGTGAGTTGGGCCAAGTCAATTTCCTTCTGTCTTGTTTCCTCCATTTGTCTTAATATCTGCCACCTACCTACATTACAAAGATGTCAGAGTAATAAATAAAACTTTCATGATACATTGCATAAACGGCTTGGAAGAAAAGCTTTATATAAATCCAGAGTTCAATACTATAAATAAACTTTATCCAAAAATGTGTCTTTTCTCAGGATCCCTGTCACTGACTAAAGCTGTAATTTTTCATTAACTTAACAAGTACTTATTGAACCCTTACTACGCTCCAAGGACTATTCTAAGAGTTGGGAATAAGGAAGTGAGCAAAATAGACAAATTCATGGAGCTTGCATGTAGCAAAAGAATACATGCAGTAAAAGAGGAAGTGACTATAGCATGTTAGACGGTGATAACTGCTACTGACAATAATGCAGGAAAGGCAAATACCAAATGGTAGGGGTCGCAATTAGGTCTTCAAAGAGGGACTCCCTAAGAAGGTGACACTTAAGCAAAGACCTGAAGGAGGTAGGTTAGTGAGACGAGGGAAGAGCGCTTCAGGCAGAGGGAAGAGCAAGCAAAAAGGCCCTGAACTGAGCTTTTTTTCCTGAAGTAATGAAAGAACTCTAAGGAAGCTTGAGCTTGAAACGGACACGGGAACGTGCAGGGTAATTAATGTGATCAGACCAGAACAGAAAATAATGTTAAGACCTCGTGGGATACTGTAAGGACTTTTTTTTATTCACAGTGATAGGGGGTCTTTGGAGGGTTTTAAGCAGAGAAGTAACAGGAATGGCTTTCTAAAGGAAATTTGAGGACATTAAAGATAAAGTGTCTTAAGATAACTAAATTAAGCCAAAATGTACGTTTAAGAATTTAAAGCGAGACGAGCATTTGAAAAAACCTAACAACAGGCCATACGCGAAATCCCTAGCTGCCCACAGGATGCTGACGATACGAACCAGCTGTGACAGCTCAACAATTCTGGCTAAACAGATTTCCTGTGATAGTTACAGTGCTTGCGGGTGGGAAATGCGGTAACTTTTCAGTAAAATCACTCCGTGGGTCTAACGCACCTGAAAGCCCTTCCATTTGACAGGCCACGTGTTAACAATTCCTCCTCACCTCAACCCCGTGAAGTAGGCGGCACCCAGGGTCACCCCATCTTAAAGATGCGAAAACTGAGACTCAAAGCAGAGAGACGGCTCTCCTGATTAAGTCAACTGAGCTGCCCTAGGGAGGGCAGTTTTTCCGAACTCCCAGCTCCTGCTTGAACTTCAGGGCGCCTACGTCCCACCGAGTCGCGACAACGGGGCTGTCTCCACCTGGCAAGCCCATCTTCCGCGGGCTACAGGTAAGCTCCACCCCACACGACAAATCACTGTCAGACCCACCGCGCCTCCCCACCCTCGGGCTCTGACTCGGTCCCCGGCTCGGTTCCCCCGCGGCGCGCCTGCGGGTGGGCCCAGGCTGGGACTGGAGGTGGGGGCGGGGGGTAGAAGGCGGGTCCCAGCGGAAACTCCCGGCCTCGCCCTCTCGAGCCACGCGCTTCGACCCGGACCCAGGCGCCTCCGCCCCAGGGGAGTGGGCGGCGGTGTTACCACGGCAACGCCAGGGGAGAGGGTCTGAGGGCGCGCAGTAGTGAGGCCTTCAGTGGGCCGGGGGCACGGGCCGGGGGGAGGGGGCGCGCGCAGCGAGAGGCCAGCCAGAGGCTCGCTCCTTTCTAGAACTATTCCGCTTCCACCACTTCTCAATCAGTGAGTCTCCCACCACCGCCGTCGCGTAGCCTCGCTCGCGCCCACCGACTCACTCACAATTCCTTAATCAGCACCATCTTCCCGGAACCCCCTCACAGCTGCCGCCGCTACCACCGCCGCCGCCGCCGCTGCCGCCCCTCACGGCGCCTGCGCGGTCCCGCCTCCTCGCCCCCCCCGAACCACCGCGGCGCCTGCGCGTCCACACCCTTCCGCCGCGACTCGTCGCGTCAGCGCGCGAGAGGGGCTAGCTCCGCCCTTGTCCCGCGCCCCACCCTGGGCTCGCGGAGCTTCCACTGCGGCTGCGCGGCTGGCTGAGAGGGGGCGGTGCAGCTTGTACTGCCGCTGCGCACGCTTTCTAGTCACCTTCTTGCGAGCGGCTCCTCCCTCTGGTCAAGTTCGGTCGGGGCGTACGTGGAAGCTACGCTCTTTGGTGAGTTTTTCAGTCAGTTCTCTGGAAGTCGTTTCCTAGTGACTAGCGTTAAACTTTCTCCCACCGCTTCTCAGAGGAGGTCCTCCCCTTGAGCTCTCACTCTGAGGTCCACGTGGAAGACTTGTGACGGGTTGGGGAGGCCAACGCCACCGCGTTCCCCCGTGGCGTGCTCTGTCGGATTCCGCGGGACCGAAAAAGGTCACCTGGCTAGGGCCAGTAGCTGTGGCCACACGAAGTCCCCGGCGCCGGAATACACCCCAGAATCCAGTGACTCGATGAGCGGAGCGCCCGCCACTGGCGACGAGGTCCCCTGTGGGGGCAAGGGGTGCTTGCCCCTAAGACCCAGGAAGGCAAGCTGGGTGGGAGGGCGGTCACGCGGTCACAGTAAGCGCCCGCGCGACCCTCCTACCCGCACCCAGGCTCCAACCTGCCTGAAAGCCAAAAAGGACCTTCGGATGAGTGGTGGACCGGGGGTCACTCGCTTACTCTGTGCCAGGCACAGTTCCAGACACTGGAGATGCATCTGGAAACAAAATCCTCACGGTCCCTGACCTCCCTTGGGAACAAAACAGTAAGAAAGGATTTGGTTTAGCGGGAAGCGCTATTCCATGAATGAACGAAACAGGGTAATGGTTCAGGACGCAGAGTCATCAAGACAAGGACTCTGAGGAAGCCCTGGTTGAGTCTACGGTTATGAATAGCCCAGCCTGTGAAGATGGTGGGGGAGGCACCCCAGTTAGAGGGAGATGGCCCCTGAGCCTGGACAAAGTTTGGAGTATCTGCGGAGCGGGTGGAGCGTAGGTGTGGCTAGAACATTTTAAATGAGGGGGGAAGATCAGCCGGGACTAAATAGGTCACTAGGCCATAGTAAAGAACTTGGATGTATTCGGAGAACCATGGGAAGCTGTTAGAAGGTTATTAGAAAAATAAAATATTAAAAATGTTTGCTATAAATCTGTGTGGTGTATCTGGTGCTAGAAGACACCAGTGGAATTAGGGCTGCCTCAAAAGTAATAGAAGTGAAATATTTACTAGAAAGCTAGAGATTGCCTCCTAAGGCAGTATCTGGGGATCATCTTTTGATGTGTGAAGCACTTTGCTAGTTATTATGATGGCAACAATTCAAGGAAACATTCCCTTTCCAGGAGGTTAGAAGTTGGGAGTAACTTCCATTGACTGGGAATCTGTCCTTATGCCAGGTGCTGTAATGGAGATGCCTTATCTCATTTCATCCTGAGAGCAAGGCAGTGATAAAGGTATTTTAGCATGCTTTAGAAAGGAAAGAAAATGAAGTTCAGGGAGCCAAATTAAGTGACCTGTGCAGAAGTCACTCAGCCAGCTTGTTCACAGAACCAGGTTTCAAATCTGGGTTTTAAAAACTCAAAGTCTGGTCTTTCCACTGCACTGAGGGGTGTGTGTGTGTGTGTGTTTAAGAAAAAAATGAATACAAAGTTGGGACATGGAGATCTTTAAGACAAATAATTGTTCTCAATTATAGGAATAAAAAGGTTATGGTTAAAAATCTAGAAGTTACTTAGCAGTAAGAGAAAGTACAAATTTGAATAGTATGCCTATGTGTTCATGTGTGATATTTTTTTAAGGTCCAAGGTGGTAATATTAGTTACCTTAAAACTTGTAAGTAGTCATTTTTATGTCACAGTTTCTCTGTAAATGTTTAGCGGAGTGAAAATACAGCTTTAAAAACTTCGTGGGTGAATTTGTGGTTGACATCCTGTTTCAATCATTAAGAAAAATTAAGAAAAGTTGTGTAACTTATTGAAGTTTTCCCACAAGTGTTTGTTGATTCCATTGTCTGCATAGCACAGTTGCTGCTCATAGTTACCACTCAAAATGTTGGTAAAATAATGTGCTAGATGGAGCATAACTCTGAACCATTATTTGGTATGGATGTTTCCCGTTGACATCCAAAGATTCATATTAAATAAAACATTCAGGGGCGCCTGGGTAGCTCAGTCAGTTAAGTGTCAGACTCTAGATTTCACTCAGGTCAAGATCTCAGGGTCGTGAACTGAGAATGGAGTTTGCTTGGGATTCTCTCTCTCTCTCCGTCTCTTCTCCCCTCTTGTGCTCTCAAAAAAAATATAAAACATTCAATACAAACTACAAGGATAAATTAAGAAAGTAACTAGTTTAGATGTATTTATTGAGGGGAAAAATACTAATTCAAAATTAACTAGGTTGGTAAAAAACATGAAATCTAAATATTGTGCTTTCTATCTGCCTGGGAGGTAAAAGTGGCAGAATGAGGGAATATTGAAGAGGACTAGAGAGCAGCAAAGACATGCATCCTTACCCCAAAATGAGAAAGGAAGACATACGATGAAAAAGACCATTACACATAAAAAATAAACTAACAGATTGTGTGGCATGTTCTTATTTTAAAACCGAAGATGTTGGATTTTGTGCATTTTGCAAGTATGGACATAATATGGGATATAACTTAATAGTAACTGTTTCTGGATATAGAAAAAAATCCAACATCTTTTAAGCCTGGTGTCCCTTGTTCTTTGTTCTAACTTTCAGCCCTCAATAAAGGTAACTTTACACACAAGATGTACAACTGAATTTAACTAATTCCACATGCCTTGTATAATCACCAATTTCATTAGTATCATTCTGGAGCAAAGAACTCATTGTAGTAAGAATAGTGGTAGATTTATTGAGGCGGATCCAAAGATTACTGACCATGAGCGGTGTTTGGAACACATATGCACTAGTTGTAAAGTACAACTCTCAAAGAAATTCAAGCAGTCTTTCAAATGTTATAGTTCAGTTTTCCCCTTTTTTTTCCTAAAGCACATGTTCTTAACCAAGGACTTTTTGGTGGGTGTTAGGCAATTCGTAAACTACTGAAATTATATAATTTTATGTCTGTTTTTCCAGGGGAGAAGTCTGTAGCTTACATTGCCTTGCTTAATCTGCGTTTTGCCATCCTATTTTTACCTTCTTCCCATTCTAGAATTATCTTGGTTGAGACTATTTCTATGAAAACTAGAAATAATTCCAAGAATGCTTTAATTTTGTCAAACCTTAAGGCATCGGTCATAATTTTGTGCCACTTCGGAGATCTAGGATTGGGCTTTGCAGTAGAAAACCTTTGGCCTGAATCCAGGCTCTGCCACTTGCCACCTGTGTACCTTGAGTAAATTATTTAATCTCTGAGACACTATCTCTATAAGGAATATCTATAACATAGAATTGTGAGGAATAAAAGATACCAAGTGTGTAAAGAACCTATATGTTACTACTGGGTACATAATAGGTGTTCAGTGAATGGGAATCATTTAAAAGCATATAGCTTTCACAGAACAGTAAATATATAATTAAGTTCCATCCATCTCCCTTCATTCCTAGAGGTAGCTACTATCATTAATCATTGTTCATCCTAATGTATGAATAAGAATGCATGTATGTATGCATATATTCATATATACCCATAAATAACTATAGTAATTTACCCTTTTACCTGCAGAGCATAATATAAATTTCTGTTCTGTATCATCACCAACATTGGGTATTGCCAGAATTTTTCATTTTGCCCCTTTTATTCGTTTTAGAGTGCTATCTCATGTATTCACTTGGCATTTCCCTGCAGTGTCAGGATCTCCATGCTTACTATCCATGTTCTTATTTGCTTGTTTTTCTATTAGTTTTGTTTTCCTCTTTTTGATTTATAGAAGAATATATACATAGCCATTTTGGGTTTGAATTCTGTTTTGATTATATACACTTTGTATACATATTTTCTATTTATGGTTTAATCACTTTATTTGTAGCAGGGTTTCTTGATCTCTTTAGTATTGACATTTGGGGTCAGGTTATACTTTTTTGTGGAGACTATTCTGTGCCTCATAGGATGTTTAGCAGCATCCCTGGCCTCTATCCACTAGATGCCAGTAGCACCTCTCCAGTCATGACAATCAAAAATTTCTCCAGAGATGGGCACCTGGGTGGTTCAGTTGGTTAAGCAACTGCATCCGGCTCAGGTCATGATCCTAGAGTCCCAGGATCAAGTTCCACATCAGGCTCCTAGCTCTTCGGGGAGTCCGCTTCTCCCTCTGACCTTCTCCCCTCTCATGTTCTCTCTCTCTCTCAAATAAGTAAATAAAATCTTTAAAAAAAATTTTTTTCTCCAGGCAGTGCCCGGTGTCCCCTGGTGGGCAAAATTGCCCCTGGTTGAAAACCAGTGGTTTATAGTGACTCTGTTGAACAGTTGTTTATCTTTAAGAAAATTTTATTTCACTAACATTTTTTTGAGTACATATTATATTCCAGTCCCTAAGTGTTTCACATAACTTAACCCTAACCTGTTTACTAATCACAGCACATATAGTAGTAGGGTAGTTATTATCCCTATTTTATAAAGGAGAAATCTTGTTCATGTCTTATAATGTGCAAAAAATGTTAACAGGCTATACTAAGCTATAATTTACATACAGTAAAATGCACCATTTTAAATATACAGTTTTAAGAGTTGTGTCAAATAGATACTTTGATAATATAGCAAGCAAGGTGCAAGACATCTCCATCTCTATAAAAAGTTTCCTTGTGCCCCTGTCCTGTCAGTCACCCCACAATCCCAGCCCCAGGCATGCATGGAACTGCTTTTGGTAACTATAAATTAGGCTTGTTTTTTTTATAGTGTCCTATCGTCAAATCATATAGTGTGCACTTTTTTGTATCAGGCTTATTTTATTCAGCATGTTTTTGAGATTCATCAGCGTTGTGTGCAGTTAACTCCTTTGCGCAGCTGAGTGATACTCCTCTCTATAGACCTACCAGGTTTTTTTAAAAGATATTTATGAGAGAGAGACTGCACAAGCAGGGGAGGGGCCCAGAGAAAGGGAGAAACTGACTCCCCACTGAGAAGGGAGCCTGAGGACCAGAGGCTTAATCCCAGGACTGAGATCATGACCCTAGCCGAAGGCAGACACTTAACTGAGTGAGCCACCAGGTGCCCTGATATATCAGATTTTATTTGTCCATTTATTTGTTGGTGGACTTCTAAGTTCTTCCCTGTAGTTGGCCATTAGAAATAAAGTTGCTATGAATATTTGTGCAGAAGTCTTTCTGTAGGGGTGCCTGGGTGGCTCAGTTGGTTAAGTGTCTGCCTTTGGCTCAAGTCATGATCCCAGAGTCGCAGAATCAAGTACTGCTCAGCAGGGGAGCCTGCTTCTCCCTCTGCCCTTGACCCTACTTGTGCTCTCTCTTGCTCATTCTCTCTCTCAAATAAAGAAATAAAATCTTAAAAAAAAAAAAGTTTTTCTATGGGTATGTTTTCATTTCTCTGGGGAAAATTTTCTTGAATAATAAGGGAAGTATATGTTTAACCCTAGGAGAAACTGCCAAATTGATTTGCCAAGTGGTTGGGCTGTTTTACATTCCCACCAGCAATGTATGAGTCTAGTTTCCTCTACATCCCCACTAACACATTTTAGCCATTCTAGTGGATGGATATGTTGTGATAACTCATTATTTAATTTGTGTTCCCCTGAAGACTAATGAGAATGAGCACTTTTCATGTGCTTATTGTGAAGTATCTGTTCAAATCTTTTGCCTATTTTTAGGGGGGTTTGGGTGGTTCAATTGGTTACGCATCTGCCTTTAGCTCAGGTGATCCCAGTGGCTTGATCCCAGGATCAGCTCCCTGCTCAGCGTGGAGTCTTCCTCTCCCTCCTCCCCCAACTTGTGCATGCTCTCTCTCCCTCTCTCAAATAAATAAAAACTTGCCCATTTTTAAATTGGTTTATCTTTTTATTATTGAGTCATGACAGTTCTTTATATATTCTAGGTGTGAGTCCTTTCTCAGATGTAGATGTGCAAATATTTTGTCCCAGTCTGCTGTTTGTCTTTTCATTTTCTTCTCGTTATATTTTAAACAATAGATTTTAGATTCTGATGAAGTCTAGGTTATCAGGTTTTTTATTTTATGATTTATACTTTCTCTGTTCTGCTGAAAGTAATCTTTGCCTGCCCTACCCCAAAGTCCCAAAGACTTTATGTTAATTATGTTTTCTTCTAGAAGTTTAAAAGTTTTACCTTTTACATTTAGGTCTACAATCCATTTCAAGTAAGTTTTTCTTATTTTTTTATTGTAAAATACACATAACATAAAATATATTAACCACTTTTAAGTGTACAGTTCAGTAACGTTAAATTCATCCTTAATGTCGTGCATTCATCTCCTTAGCTCTTTTCGTCCTGTGAAACTGAACTTACATTCCCATTAAACAGTAACTTCCTTCTCCCCACTAGCCCCTGGCAACCATCATTCTACTTTCTGTCTCTATGATTTTGACTACTGTAAATATCATATGAATTGAATCATTCAGTATTTGTCCTTTTGTGACTGGTTTGTTTCACTTAGCATACTGTCCTCCAGGTTCATATTGTAGCATGCATCAGAATTTCCTTTCTAAAGCTGAATAATATTCCTTGTATATATGTATAGACTATGTTTTGCTTATTCATCTTCCTGTTGATGGATACTTGGGTTGTTTTCACCTTTTGGCTATTGTGACTAATACTACTATGAACATGAGTGTACAAATATCTCTTAGATGCCCTGTTTTCAGTTCTTTTGGGTTATATATCCAGAAGTGAAATTGCTAAATCATATAGTAATTCTATTTTTAATTTTTTGAGGAACCACTGTACTGTTTTTCATAGCTGCTATACTATTCTATGTCCCCACCAATAGTGCATAAGGATTCTAGTTTCTTCACATCCTCTCCAGCTCTTGTTATTTCAGATTTTTTGATAGTAGCCATATAATAGGTGTGAGATGCTATCTCATTGTAATTTAGATTGACATTTCCCTAATGATCAGTGATGTTGAGCCTCTTTCCATGTGCTTATTGGCCATTTGAATATCTTTTGAGAAATGTCTACTCAAGCCCTTTATTTTCAAATTTGTTTTTGTTACTGTTGAGTTTTAGGAGTTCTCTGTATATTCTGGATATTAATTCCTTACCAGATAGAAGATTTGCAAATATTTTCTCCCAGTCTATGGGCTTTGTTTTTACTTTATTGATACTGTCTTGTAATGCACAAAATTTTTTAATTTTCATGATGTCCAGTTAATCTTTTTTCTTTTATTGCCTGTGCCTTTGGTGTCATGTCTAAGAAATCATTGGTAAATCCAAGGTCACAAGGCTTTTGCCCTGTTTTCTTCTAAGAGTTTTTAAGTTTTAACTCTTACATTTAGGTATTTGATCCGCTTTGAGTTAATTATTATATGTGATGTTAGGTAGGGTCCAACATCATTCCTTTGCATGTGGAGATCCAGTTTTCCCAGAAATATTTGTTGTAAAGACTGTTCTTTTCCTATTGAATGGTTGTGTACCCTTATTAAAAATCATTAGTCTACATATGCAAGGGCTTATTTCTGGGCTGTATTCATCTATATGTCTGCCTTTGTGCTAGTACTACAGTTTTGATTACTGTAGCTTTGTGGTAAGTTTTGAAATTAGGAAGTGTGAGTCCTCCAGCTTTGTTCTTTTTCAAGATCGTTTCAGTTATTTGGGATCCCTCTATGAATTTTAGGATAGGTTTTTCTGTTTCTGCATTGGTATCTTCTAGAGATTATATTGAATAGGTAATCACCTTGGGCTGCTTCATTTTTTTACAGGTACATGATGATTCCATTGTATAGTGCACTATAATTTCCTAACTGGTCTCTCATCAGTAGCCACTTTAAGTTGTATCCAGTAGTTTGCTATTACAAGAGTCCTACAGTAAATAGCCTTTTACGTTTCATATGTGTAGAATAGTAATCACAAGGTAAATTCCTGAAACTGGAATTAAGTCAATGGTATGTGCATTTGTAATTTTTACAGATTTTGCCTCAAAGTCCTCCATAAAGACTACCAAGTTATTCTCCCAGCAGCAATGTATAGGAGAGTACCCATTATCCCAAACGATTTGAATGTATTTTCAAACATTTTTTAAAAATTTTTAATTGTAAAAATATAGTACAGATACAAATATTTTACCTAAAACAAATTAATTACCAATTAAGTATAGAGAAAACATTTGTTATCTCTGCCAGATCAAGAAAGAGAACATTGCCAGTCTTCTAAATAAGTTCTCCTTGTACCTATTCTAGCTACAACTCCCTCTTCCCTTCTTGACTTTTATAGGAATCACATAGTTGCCTTTTTTATAGTTTTGATCACTTTATCTTTTTGTAGTGATAGTAGCCATTACCATTATTGCTAAATGTTTAGATCCATTAATTTATTAGGGATTGCAAAGTCGTGACTTTTTTTTTAATTCAATCATTTCTGAATGTGTTGGCTAGAATGCTTCTCTAAAGAGAAATTGGCCATCTAGTGGCACAATTTATATAGGAAAGGAAGACTAAACCTTTGATTTTTATCCATTTTTTTAAACCAGTTTTCAAAATGAGAATTTTTTTGTCATCTTCTAAAAGTAATCAATTACTATTTTTTAGTGTAGATTTCTATACTATTTGTATTGTTGTCCACACTGTCCTATCTGTGGCCAGTCGAGCCTCTTCAACTTGTCTCTGAGTCCTTTCGAGTGCTCCTGATAGTCTTTGATAACTTCCTTTGTATTTCGTAGGCAGGATCTAGCATGAAAAGATTGATCTTGGGATGCCTGAGTGGCTCAGATGGTTAAGCATCTGCCTTCAGCTCAGATCATGATCTCTGGGTCCTGGGATCAAGCCCCAGAACTATGCTAGGTTGAATAACCTCCAAAATCTTGTGAATATTTGGTTGAGGCTGGTTGTGTAACTAGATCCCAGTGAGGCAGCTAACACTACTGTGCACAAAGACCTATAATTTTTGTTGTATGCAAACATCTCTTATTTTTTTATTTTTTGAGATAGCGTGAACATAGGGAAGGGGTAGAGGGAGAGGGAGAGAATCCCAAGCAGGCTCCAAGCTCAGCAGCATGGATGGAGCCTGAAATCATGACCTCAGTTGAAACCAAATGTTGGATGCTTAACCGCCTGAGCCACCCAGAAGCCCTGGCAAACATCTTTTAAAGACTAGTTGATGATCATTCATATATGTGCATTTGTGCTAGCTTTCCCTCTGGACCATTTCTATTACTGAAAGCATGTTATAATGAAAGGAAATACTGGCTTTGGGGAAGCCAAGAAAACTCTGCCTGCACCTTTTATTGTATCTGATTCCTATTTGTAATATAGTAACATAGTAATAAAATATAATTTGTTACATCAGGTTAGCACTAAGAGACTTGATTCCCACTCATTCTATTAGCCTCCATATCTGAAGAGATGTTCTTTTTTATTCTTAATTTTTAATTTTTTTGAAGACTTTATTTTATTTTAGAGCATGTGTGATTATGGGGTGGGGAAGTGCAGGGAGGGGCAGAGAGATAGGGAGAGAGAATCTTATTTTTTCTTAATTTATTTTTATTATTATTATTTGCCCCAGGGGTACAGGTCTGTGAATCATCAGGCTTATGCCTTTCACAGCATTCACCATAGCACAAACCCTTCCCAAAGTCCATAACCCATCCACCCTATCCCTACCCTCCCACCCCCCAGTAACCCTCAGTTTGTTTTGTGAGATTAGGAGTCTCTTATGGTTTGTCTCCTTCCCCTTCCCATTTTATTTCATTATTTTTCCCTCTCTACCCACCACAACCCCCCACCCTGCCCCCTGAAGTTCCTCATATGAGAGAGATCATATGATAATTGTCTTTCTCTGATTGACTTATTTCGCTCAGCCTAATACCCTCTAGTTCCATCCACCTCGTTGCAAATGGCAAGATTTCGTTTCTTTTGATAGCTGCATAGTATTCCATTGTATATATATACCACATCTTCTTTATCCATTCATCTGTTGATGGACATCTAGGTTCTTTCCATAGTTTGGCTATTGTGGACATTGCTGCTATAAACATTCGGGTGCATGTGCCCCTGAGGATCACTACCTTTGT
>LNAC01000410.1:1367513-1401463 GCA_002007465.1 Ailurus styani
TTTTTTTTTAAAAGATTTTATTTATTTATATGACACACAGAGAAATTACAAGTAGGCAGAGAGGCAGGCAGAGAGACAGGGAGAGGAGGAAGCGGGCTCCCTGTGGGGCAGAGAGCCCAATGCGGGCCTCGATCCCAGGACGCTGAGATCATGACCTGAGCCGAAAGCAGAGGCTTTAACCCACTGAGCCACCCAGGCGCCCGGGAGAGAGAATCTTAAGCAGGCTCCACACTCAGCACAGAGCCCCACACAGGACTTAGTCTTTGAATGCTGAGACCATGACCTGAGCCAAAGTCAAGAGTCAGATGCTTAACTGACTGAGAACCCAGGTGCCCCTGAAGAGATGTTCCTAATTACTCCCACTTTCTCTATCCTCTAACTAGGATTTCCTTTAAGTTTTTTTTCACATCGTTTTCCTTCCCATTTACATAGGTACTATCTAATCCATTTCACCATAATCTCATGATTGAATTGTTGTTAAAGTATGTATTGCATAGTGTAGACAAGTGTTTTACTCTTAAGAATTCCTTGTAAAATACTTTTTTTAAAAGATTTTATTTATTTATTTGACAGAGAGAGAGAGAGATTACAAGTAGGCAGAGAGGCAGGCAGAGAGGAGGAAGCAGGCTCCCTGCTGAGCACGATCCCAGGACCCTGAGATCATGACCTGAGCCCAAGGCAGAGGCTTTAACCCACTGAGCCACCCAAGCACCCCTAAAATACTTCTGACATGAAGAATAATATAAAATAATATAATGAATATCTTTGTGCCTACCAGCCAATGAAGAAATCGTTGCCAATAAAGTTGAAGCTCTCATGTATGATTGCATCTCCCTCTTAATTCTTGCCTTCTACTCAAAGAATCACCATCCTAAATTATTGTAGATTAAGCTAATAGTATATTATTTCAAAAATAATATACTTCTCTACCCAGAGATGATAAAGATACTCTAAAATTTTAAAGTTTCACATTTTATATTTGGGTTGTTAGTCTACCTGGACTTATTTTTTGGTATGGTGTGAGGTATAGGGATCCAATGTTTTTTCCCCATACATGGGTAACAGTCTTGCCATAGTTTATTTGAACAGTCTTTCCTCTGGTACATATGCTAACATATATATGAAAATTTTTCCAGGATATCTCTACATGTGACAGTTTTGTAAAATGTATGACTATTCTTGAAAAATCTGTTTTCTCCAGTATTTGGACTGTTAGGCCAAATTTATTCTTTGTTCAAATTTTCAGACTCCTTAGTGGTGTGTGTGTGGGTGTGTGTGGGGGTGAGTGTGTGTGTTTGATACAATTACTGAAAGAGATGTGTTGAAATTTCCCAATATAGTGATTGGTGTACTTTTTTTCCTCTCCATTTTTAGTTCTTTCCATTTTTTCATATATTTTTGAGAATATACAATTAGGTACATAAAAACTAGAACTTTTACGTCTTTCACATGAGTTGATGCTCTTATTCTGTATAATACCACTCTAGGAATGCTTTTACCTTTTTTCTGATACTCATATAGCTATATGAAGTTGCTTTGGGTTAGTATTATCCTGGGATATCTTTTTATGTGTCTTTTTAAACTTGTTTATTATTACAAAAGCAGTTTTGGAATATCCAGATTGGAAGAGTAATGAATTCTCATGTGTCCATCACCCACCTTCAGAAATTATCAATTTGGCATTTTTGTTTCATCTACTCTCCCTTCCCAGCTTACTTATTTAGGGGTATATTTTAAAGATTTTTTTTTTTTTATTCATTTGACACAGAGAGAGAGATTACAAGTAGGCAGAGAGGCAGGCAGAGAGAGAGGAGAGAGGAGGAAGCAGGCTCCCTGCTGAGCACAGAGCCCGATGTGGGCCTCGATCCCAGGACCCTGGGATCATGACCTGAGCCGAAGGCAGCGGCTTTAACCCACTGAGCCACCCAGGCGCCCTGGGGGTATATTTTAAAGCAAATTCAAGATATATATAATTTTTCCTACAAGTGTTACTGTTTTCCATTCCCTGACTTTCAACCTTCTGTTTTAAGTGTGACTCTTGTTAATAGATTATAGCCAGGTTGTTTGTTTAGCTTTTATTTTCTGATTTTTTAAATACATTTTGATACTCTTCTACACGGTGACATTTCATTTCATTTTCAGAATGTGAGTGTTTCACCTCCTTGGTTAAATTTATTGCTAGGGGGTGGATGGGTTATGGACATTGGGGAGGGTTTGTGCTTTGGTGAGGGCTGTGAAAGATGTAAGCCTGATGATTCACAGACCTGTACCCCTTGGGCAAATAATAAAAATAAAATTAAAAAAAAAAATTTATTGCTAGGTATTTTAATCTTTTTGATAAATTGTAAGTGGTATTATTTTCTTAGTTGCTCTTTCTGATAGTTTATTACTAATGTATAGAAATAAAAATTTTTTGTATATTGATTTTTATATCCTGCAACTTTACTGAATTTATTTGTTCTAACAGTTTTTTGATGGACTCTTTTGGGTTCCTGTATATGTCCTATCCTCTTAAATAGTGACAGTTTTCCTTCTTTTTTACCAATTTGGATGTCTTTTATTTCTTGTCTGATTGCTGTGGCCCAGGACTACCAGTACTGTGTTGAATTAAAGTGGTGATTATTGAATGAAAAGTGAGCATCCTTGTTCCTCATCTTAGAGGAAAAGCTTTCAGCTTTTTACTGTCACGTTTAATGTTAGCTGTGGGCTTGTCATGTATGGCTTTTATTATGTTGAGGTATGTTTCCTCTATACTCTCCTTTTATCATAAGTGAATGTTAAATTTTGTCATATGCTTCTTTTTGCATCCATTGGGGTGATCATATGATTTTTATTCTTCATTTTGTTTTTGTTTTGTTTTTGTTTTAAAGATTTTATTATTTGACAGAGAGCGAGACAGCAAGAGAGGGAATACAATACAAGCAGGGGGAGTGGGAGAGGGAGGAGACTTTCCGCTGAGCAGGGAGCCCAGGACCCTGGGATCATGACCTGAGCCGAAGGCAGACACTTAACGACTGAGCCACCCAGGCATCCCTATTCCTCATTTTGTTAATGTGGTGTGTCATGTTGATAGATTTGTGAATATTGAACCATTCTTGCATCCCTAGAATATATGCCACTTGGATCATGGTATATGATCCTTTAAATGTATTGTTGGATTCCTTTAGTATTTTCTTGAGGATTTGTATCTGTTGAGGATATTGGCCTGTAATTTTCTTTTTTTGTAGTTTCTTTGTTTGGTTTTGGTATCAGAGTAATGCCGGCCTTGTAGAATGAATTTGGAAATGTCCTTCCTCTTCAACTTTTGGAAAAGTTTGAGAAGAATAGGTATAAACTCTTTAAATTCTAGGTAGAATTCACCTGAAGCTGTATAATACTGGATTTTTGTTTTTTGGAAGCTTTTTGATTATCAATTCAATTTCATTGCTAGTAATCAGTCTGTTCAGATTTTCTATTTCTTCCTGATTCAGTTGTAGAAGACTACTTGTTTCTAGGAAGTTATCCATTTCTTCTAGGCTATCCAGTTTGTTGGCATATAATTATTCATCATAATCTCTTATAATCCTTTGTGTTTTTGTAGTATCGATTGTAATTTCTTTCTTTTTTTAAATTTCACTTGGGTTCTTTGCAAGGGGGCAAAGCAGGGAGAGGGGCAGAATCTGGCTAGAGATTTATCAAATTTGTCTTTTCAAAGAAGCAGTCCTTAGTTTAATGGATTTTTTTTCCTTTTTTTTTTTTCAGTCTCTCATTTATTTCCACTCTGATCTTTATTATTTCCTTCCTTCTATTAATTTGGGCTTTGTTTCTTTTTCTCATCCCTTTTGGTGTAAAATTCGATTATTCGGTATTTTTCTTTTTACTTGAGTTAGATCTGTATAGCTTTAAAATTCCCTCTTAGAACTACTTTGCCACATCTCATATATTTTGGAAGTTGTTTCCATTTTTATTTCGGTATTTTTTTTATTTCCTCTGATTTCTTTATTTACCCATTGGTTGTTTAGTAGCATGTTTAGCCTCCACATATTTGTGTTTTTTCATGTTTTTTTCTTGAAATTGATTTCTAGTTTCACACTGTTGTGGTTAGAAAAGATGATTGATACAAAATCAGTCTTAAACTTATTGAGACCTTTTTTGAGGTATAATGTGATCTATCCTGGAGAATGTTCTATGTACGATTGAAAAGAATATGTGTTCTGTTTGGGAGTGGATTATTCTCCGTACATCAATAAAATTTATCTGGTCTAATCTGTTAAAGACCATTGTTTCCTTATTGACTTTCTGTTTGGATGATCTATTCATTGATGTAAGTGGGATGTTAAAGTCCCATATTATTGTATTACCGTCAGGTTGTTTTTGTTTGTTACTTTGTTTACTTTATTTTTTCAGTGATCCAAGATTCAGTGTTTATGTACCACACCCAGTGCTCCATGCAATATGTGCCCTCCTTAATACCCACCACCAGGCTCACCCATCCCAGGGTGTTTTTTTTTTTAAGTGTTAAAATTTTATGTATTTAGGAGCTCCTGTTTTGGTGCATAGATACAGTTATTATATCATCTTACTGGATTATCTTTTTATCATTATGTAAAGCCCTTTTTCTTTTTTTACAGTCTTTGTATTAAAGTCTATTTAGTCTAATATAAGTATTGCTACTGTAGGTTTGTTTTTTTTTTCTTTCATTTCCGTTTGCATAGAACATCTCTTTTGATCTCTTGACTTTCAGTTTATATATATCTTTAGGTCTGAAGTGAGGCTTTGCAGGGAGCATATGGATGAATCTTAGTTTTTTATGTTTGCTTACCCTGTGTCTTTTGATTGCAGCATTTAGTCCTTTTACATTTAAAGTAGTTTTTGATAGGTATGTACTTATTGACATTTTGTTTTCTGGTTGTTTTTATAGCTTTTCTTTGTTCCTTCTCTTGCTTGGAGCGTTTATTTAGTCCTTTTATATTTAAAGTAGTTTTTGAAAGATATGTACTTATTGACATTTTGTTGTTTTCTGTTTGTTTTTGTAGCTTTTCTTTGTTTTCTTCTCTTGCTCTCTTTTCTTGTGATTTGGTAACTTTAGTGTTGTTTGGATTCCTGTGTGTGTGTGTGTGTGTGTGTGTGTGTGTGTGTGTGTGTGTGTGTGTGTTGTGTGTATTATAGGTTTTTGGTTTGTGGTTACCATAAAGTTCATCTCTAACACCCTCTGTATATAGCAGTCTATTTTTTGATGGTTGCTTAAGTTCAACTACATTCTAAAAGTGCTACATTTTTAACCATCCATTTTATGTCTTCGACATCATATTTTACGTCTTTTTATTTGTGTATACATTAATTATTATAGTTGTTTTTACTACTTTGGTTTTTAATTTTCATACTAGCCCTATAAGTGGTTGATCCAGTACTGTTAGTATATGTTTGCTTTTCCCAGCAAATTTTTTTTTTCCTTTCATAGTTTTCTTCAAGTTATGGCCTTTTCTGCTTAAAGAAGTCCCTATAACATTTCATGTAAGGTCATTTAGAGTTGATAACTCTTTTAACTTTTTTTCATCTAGGAAACTCTTTATCTCTCCTTCAAATCTGAAAGATAATCTTGCTGGGTAGATTATTCTTGGTTTTAGACTTTTTCCTTTCAGTACATTGGATGTATCCTGCAACTCCCTTCTGGCTTGCAGAGTATCTGCTGAAAAGTCATCTGATAGTCTTATGGGGGGTGCCCTTGTGTGTAATTAATTGCTTTTCTCTTGCTGCTTTTAAGATTCTCTCCCTTTAATTTTTGACATTTAATTACTATGTGTCTCAGTGTGGGCCTCTTTACATTTATTTTGTTTGGGGCTCTCTTTCTTATCTTGTTTGGACCTGGTACCTGTTTCCTTCCTGAGCTTATGGAAGTTTTCAGCTTTTTCTTCAAATAAGTTTTCTGTCTTTTTCTCTCACTTCTTCTGTGAGAAGTTAATAATGTGACTCTTGGTACACTTAATCTAGTAGTCCCAGAGGTCCCTTAAACTATCTTTAGTTTTTAAAATTCTTTCTTTTTGCTGTTCAGCTTGATTTTCACTACCCTGTGTTCCAGACTGCAGATCAGTTCTTCTGTATTATCTACTCTGCATTTGATTCTCTCTCTGAGAACACAGTTCTATTTCAGTTCAATATTTCAGTTATTGTATTCTTTAGTTCTGGTTGGTTCATTTCCATATTTTCTTTTCTTGAAATCTCACTGTATTCATCCACTCTTCTGAGTTTGGTAAGCATCTGTACAATTGTTACTTTGAACTCATCAGGTAGATAGCTTATCTCTGTTCTTATAGTTTCTTGGGTTGTTTTTTTTATCTTTTTTTTGTTTGTTCGGAACATCTTCCTTTGTCTCCTCATCTGTCTGACTCTTTGTATGTGTTTGTGTCTGTTAGGTAGATCAGTTACATCTCCAGGTTCTGAAGGAGTGGCCCTATGGAGAAGGTGTCCTGTGGTGCCCAAGAGGGTAATTCCCTCTGGTCACCAGAACCGGGGCTCCAGGGCTAGCCTTGTGTGGGCTTGTGCAGCCCTTGTGTGAACCATCCTTTTGGCTGGTCTGTGACTGTCACAGGCATGCTGGTAGGCAAAACTGGTGCCCCAGCCTGCTGGCTGCAATGCCCAGCAGGAACTGGTGCGTGGGACTGGCTCCTGAGCACAGCTGGCTGAGAGGCCCAGACTCAGCTGCTACAGGTGTGCTGGTGTGCAGGACTAGCCCCTGGTGTGGCTGGCAAGGCCCAGGCACAACTATTTCAGATGTGCTGCTGGGTCAGAACCACTTTGGGGGTGCAGGAGTCCCAGCTAGGGCTCCCCGCTGTGTTCAGTAGGGTGGGAACCACACTGAAGGGTTACCTGCTAGGGTGGGTGGGTTGTATGGACAGGTCCAGAGGTGAACACCAGGGCAGGGGAGCAGTTCTAGCAAGGTAGATGGAAAATGTCAGAAATGGCACCCATCAGTGCTAGAATCGCTGGGTAGAAGGAGGGTAAAAAAATGACTCTCACCCGGGTGCCTGCGTGACTCAGTCAGTTGAACATCTGCCTTCAGGTCAGGTCATGATCTCTGGGACCTGGGATCAAGCCCCATGTTCCCTACTCAGCAGGGAGTCTGCTTCTCCCTCTGCCCCTCCGCCCCCCACTCATTCTCTCTCAAATAAATTTTAAAAAAAAAATCTTTTTTAAAAAAATGGCTTTCATTGTCTTCCCAGTACAGGGATTCCCAATGTGGGGCTTGAACCCTTCACTCTTCAGGGAAGACTTTTTTGTATCTGTAGTATCCCTCTGACTGTGTGTTGTTGCACAACCACAGTTGTATCAGTTCTGAGCAGACCATGTTCTGCCCCTCCTGCCTCTTTCAACATGTCATTTACTTTTTATCTCTAGCTATGGGAGAGCTGTTCTGCCAATCTTCAGGCTGACCTCAGAGAGAGTTGTAAATAGCTGTAGTCTTAGTGTGTCTATGGGAGGAAGGGAGCTCAGGATTCTCCTAGTCTTCCATCTTGATCCTCTCCCCACCTTTATTTTTTCTGATAAGAAATCAGACATTTTGAATCATTCTTCCCTTATGTGTAATGTGGTGTTTTCCTCTGGGAAAGCATTCAAGATTTTCCTGTTTAATTTTGGTTTCCATCCTTTTGATTATGGCTGTGCCTATGCATATTCTTCTTTGTATTTATCTTTCTTGGGGTTTTCTGAATTTCTTACAAATTAATGTCTTTTACCCTATAGAGTGAGTTTTTGGCCATTATTCATTTATTCAGATTTTTTTCTCTTTTAGGAATCCAGTTTTACCTTATAATTTTGTCCCAAGTCCCCAAAGCTCCATTAATTTTTTTTTTAAAGATTTTATTTATTCATTTGACACAGAGAGAGAGATTACAAGTAGGCAGAGAGGCAGGCAGAGAGAGAGGAGAGAGGAGGAAGCAGGCTCCCTGCCGAGCAGAGAGCCCGATGNGGCCTCGATCCCAGGACCCTGGGATCACGACCTGAGCCGAAGGCAGCAGCTTTAACCCACTGAGCCACCCAGGCGCCCTCCATTAATTTTTTTTAATATTTTTTTTCTCTGTAAATATTGTCTAGTTTCTATTGATGTCTCTTAAAATTCATATATCCTTCTATTTTCAAACTGATATTAACCCATCCAGGGAATTTTTTCTATGTTAGATGCTGTAATTTCAAATCTAAAATGTCCATTTAGTCCTTTTATATAGTGTCCACTTCCCTGCTGATTTTTTTTATTCATTCCTTACAAGTGTTTTCTCTTGTGTCCTTGAACATGGTTGTAATAGCTACTTTAAATTCCTTGTTTGTAAATTTCAACATGTGGAATCCTGTCAGGGTCAGCCTCCATTGAATGTCTCCAAATACAGCTTGTATTTTCCTGTCTTGTTATATGAAGTACATTTGGATTTTATCCTATACATTGTGAATGATGTAGTATAAAGACGTTGGATTCTGTTATATTCCTCCTAAAAGTATTGTTTTGTTGTTGTTGTTGTTGTTGTTGTTTTAATCACTCCATTAGGTTAGCTAAACTGGAACTGGAAACTCCTCTTCTTCATAGTGGGGAGCAGCTCGAAATTTTGTTGGTTTCTTTTAACCTTATTTAGGCCATTTGGAGTCTGCTGTTCATGTGTGTGCTTCAGGGGTTAGCCAGAGATTTGGGCAGTGTTTATGATACAATTTGGGGGTGCTCCTCTCTTGTTCTCTCCTTTGTAGCATTTTCTTCCTCACCAGCTGCTCCATTTGCCCTGAAATCTTTCCTCTTGGACAAGGAACACTATAGATTTTTTTAAATCTGCATTTTACCTTTTGACATGGCATGGATTAGGGCCTGCCCACAGTAGAAAAATGCAAAACCCACCCCAGTACTCATCACTCCACTATAGAATTTCCCTCCTTTTGTTTGCTCTCCAGTGCTTTTAGGTAATTGGTAAAAATTTTCTCCAGAGTTTATAATTGTTATATGTGGAACTGTTACTCCTGTAGGTGTTACTTGGCCATGATTAGAAGCAAAATCTCTGAGCTCTTCCTAATGCCTTAGTTTTGTAGATATTTGAGGAAAGCAGTTCCACATGGACTCCCATGAGTCCCTATCTTTTAAGACCTGAATTACATGATAGGCAACAGTATTAGACATGACTTTACCGTAAACTTTGGCTGTGAGATTTGACAGTAGTAATTGGACCAGGAACCCTTTATTAGTATTAGATCAAGTTAAGTTATTTCTCTGAACTGTATGTCATGAGGATGCTGCAACATTATAGAGCCAGGAGTTTCAACAGGTCTTATATTTTGTATTCATATGGCATCCAGGGAGAGAAAAGTCCATTCCCTGTGGTCAGTAAACATTAAATCATTATGAGAAACAGCTTCAGCCTTGTAAATGATTTAAAATACTATATAATTTAGAGCAGTGATGGATTTGGGTGTGCCCAAGGAAAAGAAAATTGCCTACAATATGAGGAAGTTTCAGATACATAACCATCTGTGACTTGATGGAGGGGGTATACCATAAAGATGTATGATGCCATTTGTAAAACTAATTTCTCTTTCCATTTAATCTCTTGTTGCCTAAGAAAATGCAGCTAGTAATTAAGATACCATTTTGGTCTTGCTTGTAAGTGCAGTTGCCTTCATTAAATTTCACACTTGTGAAAAGGAGCTATTAAGAGACAGCCTAAGGTAACACTTTCGAATAGCTAACTTTGTTAAAAATACGTTTTCCAAATTTCTTGCAATAAAATGTAATTGCATTTTCTGTTTTCACTCATGTAGAATCTTCTCACATATTATCTATTAAAGATAAGACTTGGTGCTGGAGGGAATATTCTGCTAAACTGGAGTAGTACAGTGACTTCTGAGTTCTCCTTTCCTTGCCATTTATAATAAATAAAGTTTTCTGGTTTCTCTAATTTTTCCTACAGTTCACTTCTCATAAGGTTAAGTGGTGGCAAGAGAGAGATTCCAGAATACATAGTATTTTAAGTGTCAAGTTTTTTAAAACACTTGTTATTAAATTCAACTGGTTAGGAAGCAATCAGTAAATAATCACTGAGCCTGCAATGCAACACTAGCCTTGATAGCATACCTAAAAAGTGAAAAACAAACAGGGTAGAGGAAGAAAAAAATAAAAGAAAAACCTTACAATTTTTTACTATTCATAATAATACCAAATCATAGCCAATGAAAACATGTTCTACTTTATAAAAACAGATACATGGTAAAATTATTGCTGTTGTGTACATCAACAGTGAACTTCTTATATGACATGCTTTTACTATTAAATGTGTTGATTTTTCCATGGAATTAAGTCCTTGTTTCTCTGCCTGGTTGACAGTCTAATAGATGAAAATATTTTTGCATTAAATGTTAGTATAAAGTCTAAATGTTCTGTGTCAGCTTAAGACCAATCATAATTCAAATACTTTTATCAGTATCTCTGTCATACAGGAAAAACACTGCTTCTTTCTCTCCACTAATTGAAGTCCATTGCATGTTTTTAAAAAGTGACAGTACTAACATGATTACTTCTAAAGTTCTTTCCCCACACAAGTGATAATATAAGCATTCTTCTCTATTTGTATTAATTTGAATCTCAAAAGACCATCTTAAAAGATGTCTAGTTTTCTTTTAGGTTTATTTTGTCCTTAGCTGCTGCTTAGGATTATTAATAGAATGTGCAGTTGTTATGGATGATTTTTCTGATATAAATGCTTTTCTACAGAGAACAAGTCGAAAACTCTAAATTTGCTGACTTTAAAGGTAAAATGCTTTTGAATTCAACAATTTTTAATCTAATTTGAAATCAAATTACTGGGCGCCTGGGTGACTCAGTGAGTTAAAGCCTCTGCTTTCGGCTCAGGTCATGATCTCAGGGTCCTGGGATCGAGGCCCGCGTCGGGCTCCCTGCTCAGCAGGGAACCTGCTTCCCCCTCTCTCTGCCTGCCTCTCTGCCTATTTGTGATATCTCTCTCTCTCTCTCTCTCTCTCTCTCAAATAAATAAATAAAATCTTTTTTTAAAATGTTTTGAAATCAAATTACTGTAAGTTATATAGTTCAGAGTATGTTTTCTTCAAATTCACAAAATTCTATAACCATCTCATATATATAAGGACCACCTAGACCAATGAAAGAGAAATTCTCATTTTCAGAGACAATAAAGTACTTAGGAATGAAGTTAATGAAATGCTTAAAAGTTATATGAAGACAACTTTATGACATTCTTGAAATACACAAATGTATACTTGAACAAATGGAAAGATATTATGTGTTCTTAAAAAGGATGTTTCCATGACACAAAGGTGTCAGTTTCTTTTTTTTTTTAAGATTTTATTTATTTATATGACAGAGATTACAAGTAGGCAGAGGTGCCCAGGCGCCCAAGGTGTCAGTTTCTTTCCATGTTAAAAAAATAAGCACAATCCTACTAAAAATACCAACTTTTTTTTTTTCAAGGAAATTGATTATTTATAAAATGCATGTGGAAAAATAAATAAGCAAAATTAGTGAGGAAATCCCTGAAAAAGAAAGGTAATGAGTGGACTGTGGGTTAGCCCTACCAAATATTGAAACTTACCATAAAGCCTTTACAGTTCAAAAAGAGATGTGGTAACAGTATAGACATATTGGTGGGACAGAAGAGAAACTCCAAAAATAGACCCATAAACATGGAGATTTAGTATATGGATGTTGCCATCGCAAATCAAAGATGATCTTTTTAATAAGTAGTGTTGAGATCACTGGATCACAATTTGAGAAAAAATATATTGGATGTAAACCTCACATTGCACACCAAAATAAGTTCAAATAGGTCAGAGATACAGTGTAAAAAATGAAACTGTACAAGAGCTGGAAGAAAAAAAAAATGGATGACTTTCCTTTATAACCTGGTAGTGTCAAAAGCCTTTCTAAGTCTGGCTCAATGTAGCTATAAAAGAAAAGATTAATAATTGTGACTCTATAAAAATTAAAGAGCATTTGCATACCAAAAATACCATAAGTAAAGTCAATAGCAAATTGGGAAATAGTATTTGTAACCTATGTTACAGGTTACAGGGGCTAATCTCATTAAACTACAAGAGGCTCTCAAAAAATGAGATCAGAAACCCAGTAAAAGACTGGGCAGAAACTTGAACATCCAGCTCACAGGGAAGAGAGTCAAATGACATTTGAACATATTTAAAGATGCTCAGTCCCACTCATAGTAACTGAAGTTCAAATCGACACCACAATCTGATACAGTAGAATACTACTCGGCAATAAAAAGGAACAAGCTATTGTTACAGATATGATGCTAAGTGAGAGAGGCCTGGCACAAAGTCTGCCTACTGTGATTCCATTTCTTTGACATTCTGGAAAAGGCAAAAATTTAGGAAATCAGATCCGTGGTTGTCAGGGACTAGGGATGATGGAATGGGACAAGAGGGAAATGTTTGGGGTGATGAAAATATTCTGCAGTTTGGTTATATTGGTGGTTACATGAACATGTTTATCAAAACTCATCTGACTACACCAAAGAAGGTGAATATTATTGTTTGTAAATTCTACCTCAAAAAAACCTTGAGCTTTAAAACCATCAAAACCACACTATGATGTCATTTTTTTCTTACTAGCTTAGCAAAAATATAAAAGTTTTATAAGACTGTTGGAGATGCTGTGGAGAAACAGGCACTCTGACACATAACTGGTGGTAGTACATAATGGCACAACCCTTATGCAGGGGAATTTGGTACTATCTAAAACAATTACGTATGCATTTATTTTATCCACTCACCTAGAAGTTCTATTAACAGCCTTGGAGTATATTCCATTGAGTACATAATTTTATTATGTAACTGGTACCCTTCTGGTGGACATTAAGATTTTTATCTTTGTTGCTCTTACAATGCTGCAAGGCAAAACCACTTCACGTATGTGGAGGATATCAGTAGAGAAAATTCTGAGAAATAGAATTGCTGGGTCAAATGAAAGGTACATGTTTAGTTTTGAAGAGTAGTGTTAGCAAATGGCCACCAGTACAGATTGTACCAATTTACACTCTCACCACTGTTGCATGAGTATGAGGACTATTTCCCCTCAGCCTTGCCAACAAAAATGTGTTATCAAGTTTCTGGATTTTTACCAAAATTATCTTATTTTTATCCTTTGGTTAGTTTTCTATTAAGTTGCTGGTCTCCTATATTAGAGAGATTAGCCCTTTGCAATGTGAGTTATAAATACTTTTCCCTCTCTCTCTATTGTATTTTGAGTTTGCTTTTAGTGATTTTTTTCCTGTATAGAAGTTTTTTTGTTTTTATAAAGTTAAATATCTTTCTAATTTATGGATTTTGAATCTAGTTAAAAAGGCCTTTCCCAGTCTAAAGTTATTACAGGACTTTGCCATATTTTTTCTAGTGTCTTTATCAAAGCATTTTTCCATTTTTTACATTTAACTCTGATTTCATACAGAATCCTGGTATATAGTTTTTTAAATAGTGAGTTATCCTAATACAGTTTATTGAATTGCCTATTTCTGCCCTAGTGATTTGCAATGCTACCTCCACTATGTATTAACTTTTCATGTATTAGAGTCCAGTTCCATTCTTTCAGTTTTATTTCATTTGTCTGCCTATTAGGTGCTAGAACCACACTTTCTTAATTGAGGCTTTTACTGTTTGGTATAGCCAGTGCCTCATTCCTTCATTCTTTCTTTCCTTACTCAGAGTTTTTCTAGGTATTTCTACCTTTTTCATTTCCAAATGAACTTTTGAGTTGTCCCATCTAGTTGAAAAATGACAAACCCTCCAAAATAGTGCCCAGTACTAATCATAAACTTTTTAAAATTAAAATTGTCCTTTTTTTTAAGGTTTTTATTTGAGAGAGAGAGAAAGCATGAGCCAGGGGGAGAGGTAGAGGGAGAAGCAGACTCCCCGCCAAGCAGGGAGCCCAATGTGGGACTCGATCCCAGGACCCTGGGATCATAACCTAAGCTGAAGACCAGCATTTAACCGACTAAGCCACCCAGGCATCCCAAGTTAAAATTATCTTAAATATATGAATTAGCAACAGGAGAACATCTATTTTCTTCCTAAGTAAGCACATAGCATACTTCACTCTTTGAATACTAAAATTTTTGGCTTTAGATTTGAAGGATTAAAATACTCAAAATAACATTGTGTAGTAAAATAGCAATAGCCATAATACAGTTATTACTAATGTAATAGCATCTCACAGTGTCTATAAAAGCATTCACAATTATATTCATTAAAGTGCTTTTAGCAATGTGTCCCTTTTTGTGTATAACTATCTACTTCTCTGACTAGTCTCTCATACGTTCTAATGAAGCAAACTTTGTTGTCATAAACATTAAGTATTAGCTTGATATTATGATATAACTCTTAACCTCCTCTTCCTGTTGTCTCCCTCTATCCCTTATCACTTGTTTAGATCAGATTGCATCATTAAAACACAAATATTTTATGGGTACTTTGAAAATCCAAAAGAATCAACTCGAAGAGCAGTAACACAGCCAAATATAAGCAAATTAAAAAAAGAAAAGTACCAGTTATTCTATACACCAGAACTAACTGTGTAGAAAATATCCCACAGGAAAAGACCCCATTTACAATAGCAACAGAACTACGACAATAAATTTAATAAATAAATTTAATAAGAAACATGAATATTAGAAAAAAACTATAGAATTTTAACAAAGGAAATGAGAAATGTTTGAATAAATTGCAAAACAGTATTATAACACTTTCCTAAAATAATTTGTACATAATGCAATTCCAACACAAATCACAGTGGGATTATTTGAAGTTTAAGAAAATACAAGGTATTTTAGTTAAGTTTAAAGTTCATCAAGAAGAGGAGTGCCTTGATGGCTCAGTGGGTTAAGCATCCAACTCTTGATTTCGGCTCAGGTCATGAGTTTGAGCCCCATGTTGGCTCTGCACTGGGTATGGAGCCTGCCTGAGAGTCTCTTTCCCTTCCCCTCCCCCCTCTTTCTCTCTCCCTCTCTCAAAAAGAAAACAGTTCATCAAGAAGAGAAGAACCTGGAAAATTTTGAAGAGGCAGTCGCTCTCAAATCTTAACACACACACACACACACACACACACACACACACAAAACTTTAAAAAGATAAAACAATCCGATTTGGGCAAGAGATTGGAGAACTAAGCACCCTCAGTGGTTGTTTGTAGCAGTATTAATAAATTCGGCTTCTTTGGAAAGCAGTTTGCTAATATATATCCATGTGTAAAATGTGCAAAACCTTTGACCTAGGGATTCCATTTACATTTGTTTCAAGGACATCTGTATATTAGGTTGTTTAATATCTTAACATCATTTATAAGAGTGAAAAATTGAAAACCCAAATTAAAATAGGGAATTTGATTAAATTATGGTTATTTATACTGTTGACTCTTAATGATGTTGAGTCATAGAAAACAAATAAATTGGCACATGTAAATCTAGCCATATTCAGTAATTACATTAAATATGAATGGAGTATTCCAAAAAAAGACAAGGTGTGTCAAACTACAAGATACAAAATATATACTATATACAAAAGACTTTAAATTCAAAGATTCAAATAGCTCGAATATACAAAGATAGAAAAATGTGTCCCATGGGGACAGTAACTGCAAAGGAACTGAGGAACTACATTAATATCAGGCAAGTAGACTTAAAAATACTACTAAAAAATAATGAAACAAGATGGGATGGGGAAGGAGACAAACCATAAGAGACTTCTAATCTCATAAAACAAACTGAGGGTTACTGGGGGGTGGGAGGGTAGGGATAGGGTGGATGGGTTATGGACATTGGGGAGGGTTTGTGCTTTGGTGAATGCTGTGAAAGATGTAAGCCTGATGATTCACAGACCTGTACCCCTTGGGCAAATAATAAAAATAAATTAAAAAAAAAAATACTACTAGAAACAATGGAGAGAGATGTTGCATAATGATAGAAGGGACAAAACTTCAGATTTAAAAATCATAAATGCATCTAATAACAGCACTAAAATATATGGAGCAAAAACAAAATTCAAAGGAAGAAGAGACATTCAACCATTATAGATGGAGATTTCAATACTCTTAGTAATTTAAAAAAAGCTAAACAGAAAAGCAGTAAGGTTATGGAAAACTTGAGTAATAGTATCCCAACTCTGTTTAACTGAAATGTATAGAACTCTCCACCCAGCAACGGCAGAATATATGTGCTTTGCAAGTGCATATAGAGCATCGTTAAGAAGCTTAAAGGTTTGAAATTATTCAAATCATATACTAGGTACAAGAGAATTAAGTCAGAAAACAAAAAGTTACATTCTTCAGCCACACATAGAGATTAACAATAGAAACTTGGGCAATCCTTGAACACTTGGATGATTTTTTTTTTAATTTTCATTTGAGAGAGAGAAAGAGCATGAGTAGGGGGAGGAGCAGAGGGAGAGGGAGAAGCAGACTCCCTGCTAAGCAGGGAGCCCGATGCGGGGCTCAATCCCAGGACTTGGGGCTTACAACCTGAGCCAAAGGTAGATGCCCAACCGACTGAGCCACCCAGGCACCCCACTTGGATTTTAAACTGTACACTTAAATTCATGAGTCAAAAAAATTACAAGGGCTATAAAACATCTTGAACTGAATTAAAAATGAATGCACAACATGAAAACAGTTTGAGATGCAGCAGAAGCAGTGCTTGGAAGGTCGTAGCTTCAAACACATTAGGAAAGTCCAAAATTCATATGCTAACCTTCCACCTGAAGTTAGACACAGAAGATCAAATCAATCTCGTGTAACTGAAAGGAAGGAAATATTAAAATTCAGAACAGAAGTCGGGCGCCTGGGTGGCTCAGTGGGTTAAAGCCTCTGCTTTCGGCTCAGGTCATGATCTCAGGGTCCTGGGATCGAGGCCCGCGTCGGGCTCTCTGCTCTGCAGGGAGCCTGCTTCCTCTCTCTGTCTGCCTCTCTGCTTACTTGTGATCTGATCTCTCTCTCTGTGTCAAATAAATAAATAAAATCTTTAAAATAAAATAAAATAAAATTCAGAACAGAAGTCGATGAAATAGAAAACATGAAAACAAAATTGATGGAACTATAAGTTCTCTGAAAAGATTTTTAAATATTGTCTTTTCCTGGACTAAGCAAGAAAAAAGACAAGACACAAATTACCAAAATGACTGAAAGAGGAGACAGGATTATGAGCCCTAAAGGAACTGGAAAAGAATATTATGAATTTCTTTAATTACATAATGGACATTGGACAACTTAAACTTCAGAAATTAGATAATTTCAATGGAATAGATAATTTCTTACAAATTAACAAAACTGACTAAAGGAGAAATAGGAACTCTGCATATATGTGTATCAAGAAATTGAACTAGTATTTAAATGTCATCCAACAAAGAAAAGCTTCAGCCCAGATGGTTTTGGTGATGAATTCTATCACTTAAAAAAAAGGACTAAGGGGCAATTCAGTGGCTCAGTCGGCTGAGCTTTTAACTCTTGGTTTCAGCTCAGGTCCTGATTTCGAAGCCCTTGGATCGAGCCCCACCCACATCAGCCCCACATGGAGCGTGGTACTCAGCACGGAGTCTGCTTGTCCCTCTCCCTCTACTCCTCCCCCCATGCTTTCTCTCTCTCTAATAAATAATCTTTTTTAGATAGGATTAATATCAATTCTTCACGAACTCATCCAAAAAATAGAAGGAAATGCTTCATAATGTATTCTGTGAGGCCACTGTTACTCCAACACCACAGACATCACAAGGAAAGAGAACTACAGACCAGTATCTCAAATACAGATGCAAAAATCCTCAACAAAATGCTAACAAACCAAATCCAGCAACATGTAAAAGTATTATACACCAACACCAAGTGAGATTTATTGGAGGGATGCAAGGTTGATATAACATCCAAAAATCAATTAATGTTCCATTCCATATGAATAGAATAAAGGACTAGTAGTAATATTTCAGTAGATGCGGAAAAGATGTTTGAAAAAGTTCAACACTCCTTGATTATAAAAATCACTCCTTGATGATAAAAACCAAGAAATCCTAGGAGTAGAAGGGAATTTCCTCAACATGGTAAAGGGCACCTAAGAAAAACCCACAACTAGCACCAAACTTAATGTAAGAGACTGAACGATTTCTCCCTGAGATCATGAACAAGGCAAAAATGTCTATTCTCCCCACTTCTACTCAGTATTGTGTTAGAGGTTCTAGCCAGGACAATTAAGAAAAATAAAAGTTCTCCTTTTAGAAAGAAGTAAGATTGGGCGCCTGGGTGGCTCAGTGGGTTAAAGCCTCTGCTTTCAGCTCAGGTCATGATCTCAGGGTCCTGGGATCGAGGCCCGCATCGGGCTCCCTGCTCAGCGGGGAGCCTGCTTCCTCCTCTCTCTGCCTGCCTCTCTGCCTCCTTGTGATCTCTCTCTCTCTGTGAAATAAATAAATAAATAAACTTTAAAAAAAAAAAAAAGAAAGAAGATTGTCTCTATTTGTAGATATCATGGTCTTGTACATAATAAGTCTTAAGGAGGCACCTGGGTGGCTCAATCAGCTCAGCATCTGACTTTGGCTCAGGTCATGATCTCAGGGTCCTGGGATCAAGCCCTGTGATGAGCTCTGTGCTCAGTGGGGAGACTGTCCCTCTCCATCTCTCTTTACCCCTTCCCCTACTTGTGCTCTGTCTCTCAAATAAGTACAACCTTTTTTTTAAAGATTTTATTTATTTATATGACAGAGAGAGATTACAAGTGGGCAGAGAGGCAGGCAGAGAGAGAGGAGGAAGCGGGCTCCCTACTGAGCAGAGAGCCCGATGTGGACCTCGATCCCAGGACCCTGAGATCATGACCTGAGCCGAAGTCAGAGGCTTTAACCCACTGAGCCACCCAGGAACCCCAAGGATTTTTAAAAAAGGTTGTACTTGGGCGCCTGGGTGGCTCAGTGGGTTAAAGCCTCTGCCTTCGGCTCAGGTCATGATCTCAGGGTCCTGGGATTGAGGCCCACATTGGGCTCTCTGCTCAGTAGGGAGCCCGCTTCCTCCTCTCTCTCTCTGCCTGCCTCTCTGCCCACTTGTAATCTCTCTCTGTCAAATAAATAAATGTTTTTAAAAAATCCTGAGGAGTACACTAAAAAATAACTAGGCTCAACACGATTATAGAATACAAGATCAATATACAAAAATCAGTTATATTGCTATTCACTTTCAATGAACAATAATGAAATTAAGAACCTAATTCGTCACGTTTATAGTAGCATCAAAAAGAACAAAACAGGAATAAAGTTAGCCCCCCCCCAAAAAAAGTGCAAAGCTTATGGAATTAGCTTGACAGGAGTACCAAAATAAAGTACCACAAACTGATTGGATTAAACAACAGAAATTTAGGGGTGCCTGGGTAGCTCAGTCGTTAGGGTCTGCCTTTGGCTCTGGTCATGATCCCAGGGTCCTGGGATCAAGCCCCACATCGGGCTCCCTACTCTGGTGGGAGCCTGCTTCTGCCTCTCCCACTCCCCCTGCTGGTGTTCCCTCTCTCACTGTATCTCTCTCTGTCAAATAAATAAAATCTTTAAGGGGAAAAAAAATTTATTTTCTCACAGTTCTGTTGGCTACAAGTCCAAAATGAAAGAGTCAGCAGGGTTGGTTCTTTCTGGGGACTGAGGGAAAATGTGTTTTATGCCTCTCTTAGCTCCTGATGGTTTGCTAATAATCTTTGGTATTCTTTGTCTCCTGCTGCATCACCCTGATCACAAAGTATTTTGTGTGTCTGTCTTTGTGTCCAAATTTCCCTTTTATAAAAACACCAGTCATACTGATTTAGGGCCTACCCAAATGACTTCATCTTAACTCAAATCTGCACAAAGACCCTGTTTCTAAGTAAGATCACTTTCACAAGTAGTGGGGGTTAAAACTTCAATATTTTTGAGGGGACACAATTTAACCCACAACTCTTACACTCTGAAAGTACAAAACATAAAAGTGAAAGAAGACCTAATCTATGGAAAGACTGTAGGAATGCTGACAACACTGACTCCATCTTTGGCCCTCCATCTTGTTCCTGCCTGTGCAATGACTCCCTACGGGCTACGTGTTTCAGGCCCCATGGAGGTTAAGGTATGCCCTGACTGGAATGCAGGAAGGTTTGTTTTGATTTTCCCTAAAATAATGCACAGAGGGAGCGCTTAGGTAACCAGTAGAGGTGACTGGTGCACAGAAGACCCCACTTTGGATAACTACCTGTGACCTCACCACCATGCCCCTCACTCCATAAAAGCTGGGGAGTAAGGTTGGGACTCGGTAAAGAATAACTATGGAGAATGGCTATGTACCGCCAGTTTCATCCATCTGCCTGCCTGATTCCCCCGCCAGCAAGTGACCCTGAATAAAATGTGTAAATCGTATGGAGTGGCTTGCTTCATTTTTCAGTATTAAGGTGCCTTCTCACTCTGGACAATACATTAATGCCCCTCCTCTGCCATCTAACAAAAAACAGTCATGTTTATAAGACGACTTATAGTAATACTATGAAGTCAGTCTACAGATTCAATTCAGTCCTATCAGTGGCTACTTTACAGAAACTGACAAGATCATCTAAATTTCACGTGGAAATTCAAGGGACCCAGAATAGCCAAAACAGTTCTGGAAAAGAACAATGTTGGTGGACTCACATATCCTGATTTCAAAACTTAGTACAAAGTTACAATAATCAAAGCAGTGTGTTACTGCCAAAAAGATGGAGATATAGACCAGTGGAATATAATTGAGACTTCAGAAATAAACCCATGTATCAATTGATCAATTGATTTTTGACAAGGGTCCCAAGACAAAGATGAAAAAGAATGATTTCTAATCCCCTTTTATATGCAAAAATGAACTGAAAATTGATTACCTAAATGTTAGCTAAAACTATCAAACTCTTAGCAGAAACACAGACATAAAATCATTATGACCTTGGATTAACCAGTGGTCTCTTAGATATACCAACACACAAGCAAATATATATATACACAACTTCATGTAAATCAAAACCTCTGTGCTTCAAAAAGCACCATGAAAAAAATGAAAGACAACCAACACAGTTGGAAAAACTGTAAACCACATATTTGATGAGGGATTTTGTATCTAGAATAAAGTACTCCTACATTTCAATAATGAGAAGGCAATCCAAATTTAAAAATGAGCAAAGGATCTCAACAGACATTTCTCAAGGGGATATACAAATGGCTAATAAACGTGAAAAGATGCTCCAAGTCATTAGTCATCAGAGAAATGCAAATTAAAACCTCAGTGCCACTTCCCTCCCTCAAGGATGGCTATAACGAAAATGACACTAGCAGGTGGTAGTGAGGACGTGGAGGAATCAGAATCTTGTCCACTGCCGGAGGGAATGTGAAACAGTGCAGCCACTTTTGGAAACAGCCGACATTTCTTCAAAATGTTAAAGATAGTGTTGCTCTGTGACCCAGCAGCCCCACTCCTAGGTATAATCCCCAAGAGAAATAAAGACATACATCCACATAAAAACCTGTACATAAATGCTCATGCCTTTGTTATACATAATAGTGGAAATAACTGAAATGTCTGTCAGCTGCTGAATGGATAAATAACGTGGTGTATCCATGAAATGGAATATTATTTAGCAATAAAAAGGAATGGAGTACTAATAAATGGATATACCATGGACGAATCTTAAAAATATGATGCTAGATGAAAGAATCCAGTCACAAAAGACCATAAATTGTATGTTTCCATTTACATGAAAGATACAAAATGGGCAAATCCATGGGAACAGAATATCAGTTGTGGCTTGTAGAAAGTGGGGAGTGAATACTCATGGGTATAAGGATTTTCTTGGGGTTGATGAAAATGCCCTAAAATTGTGGTAATGATTGCACAACTCTGAATATATTAACAACAGTTGAATGTATACTTTACATGGGCGAATTGCATGGCATATGAATCATATCTCAAGGCTGCTATTAAAAAAACATGAGTCACCATGTTAATAGAATTAGAGGGAAATAGGATCATTTAGATACAGAAAAATCACTTGACAAAATAACACTCATGTTTGATAAAAACAAATTAGGAATGGGAGGGAATTTCTTCAACACTATAAAGGCATCTTTAAAGAGAGCCTACAGTTAACATTGTACTTAATGATGAAAGACTGAACAGAGAAAAGACAAGGATGATTTTCTCCTCAATATTGGTCATAATTTCACATGCCTGATCATTTTTGTTGGATGTCAGACATAATTAAGTTGACCTTTTTCGGGTGCTGAATATTTTTGTATTAGCGACATATTTTGAGCTTTGTTGTGGGACACAGTTTAAGTACCTGGAAACCATTTGATCCTTTTTTGAGTGTTGCTTTTGAGGCTTGTTACACATGATGAGAGCAATGGTCAGCTTTGGACTAATGTTAAAAGTAGTTTTACCTAAGTGATAGTGGGATTTGGGTGGTTTCCCCTTTCTCTTCTATAATTTTGTGTTATTTTGAATTAGAAAATATATTTGTTTTTTACAATTAGTCTTAAGAGCATACATAAGAATCTATTTCCCTCCACTCAAAGTTCCATCTTTAGTGGAAAATGAAACCTGGTTTCATGACATCCAGTTTGATAAGACAGAAGAAGCTTAGTGAAACTTTTCCTACCTGAAAATGTTTCTGTTTTTCTTCCTTAATAGGTCTGGATGTTCATAACTCAAAACTTGGAATGTTTGAAGATAATATCTTCTTCAGAATGAGAAACAATTTTTGTTAGGTGTTAGTAGAGGGCACCAATTCTATGGGCCAGTTTACTGTGTTAAAAATGTAACCTAGAAATAATTCCAAATTTTGACTCTCATTCTTTACCCTTAGGGAATATTGAGGGAAATACCAAATTTATTTCATTTATTTATGATAAATCCAACCTCTGGAACCACAAGTGCTTTGTGCTTGGTTGTGCTAGAGAAGTTTTACAGAAAAATAATTCCTCATTGTCAATTTTTAGGCATAATTATAGGTATAGAATTAGTTGACAAAAATCAGCCTAGAGATAACATCTTGATTTGGTTATATTTTATCTTTCTACATATACATTTATAAATGTAATTTGACAAAAAAGTCATTATTTCAAAGTGCAATGTTATTTCTCTTTCATGATCAATTGAGGAAAAAATTCTCTAAGTATAGTTAACATTTTTGCTTTATGTCACTTGTGGACCAGCAAATCCAGAGTTTTTTGCACATTAAGAAATTTAGAATATATTGATGTTTCCTTAAGTCATGATGAATGTTCTTGTTGGCAAATTATGATATGATGTGTTGAAAGAGGAATTCTAAGCGAATCTGGAAAATAATAGTAAGAAAATGTTTACGTGTTAACCATACGCTAATCTGATGAGTTAAACATTTTACTTTCATGATACCATTTTAAGGTTCAGCCTAATTTTCAGGAAATGGAAAGTAGAGATACTATTCATTGGCATTTTGCCCTTTAAAAAAACTTAATACAAGATTAGCAAGATATTAGAGCTGTGGTAATTGGATGTCTTTCAGGGTAATAAACCATTAAAGTTTATGACTCACGTTAACAGAAAGTCCTCCCAGTTCCACCATTTCCCTTTATCGGTTCATTCTACAATAAACATAAAATCCTCTTCCTGGAGTTCAGAGCACAGCAAGGGAGAGAGGAAAAAGCCAGAACAGAAACTCCAGAAAGTAATAAGCGGGAGATGTTTAGTAACATTTTGATCCTCAAGCTCATGATAAATGTCCAGTGCTTAGTGCCCTGCTGGGACCAGCAAAACTTGGCTATGGCGAGACTTCTTCTCAATGACTTAGCAACCTGTCTCTGGTCTCAAGGATATAGGGACTCCCCAGACACGTTTTCTAGAAGTCCTCCCAAAGCCAACTTAGTCACACACAAAAAAAAAAAAGAAGAAGAAGAAGAAAAGGTAACAGAGAGCAACGTTAAGAGCTCTGGCCTTTTGTGTGAATGAGTCACTTGATCATTGCTTGTTGGGCTGCTGGTGGAAGCCTCAAGAAGGAGCAGGGTCTGGGCCACAAGTCAAGTCTCTGAGCATGAAGACTATTGCCAAGTTCTGCCAGTGTTGACTCTCAGTGAGAAGGTCACCCTGCTATGTCTGCTGCTCTACATCATCCCAACTTAAAGGAGCCCTTGGGAAGAAGCTTTGTGTGACTGACCACAGACCACCATCTGATAAAACCCTCTAGTGTAACTCATTTTCTTTCTTCACCTTCCTCATTCCTTGACTCTTACTTTTGTGTGGATGAATTTGATTCTGTGCTTTTATTTACAGCTTCTCAAAATCTTTTGGAAGTTGAAGAGTGTATGTATGTATATGTGTTTCTGCATGTGTGATTTAACAACATCCAAATTAATATACACATAAAAACAGGTCTTTCATGATTTATGGACTGTGTTATGCAAATCTTATTGCATGTGGGTTTTCTTTCAAAAATTCTCTGATGGCAAATTTTCAAAGAAAAAAAAACCATTGTTTGCAACTTAATTTTCAAACAGAATATGGTAAATGACAGGTGCTGTTCTGTGGCTAGGATGATGTATCCAAAACATATCCTTCTATAGAAGTGGCAGTGTCCTACTGGGTATTTACCCTAAAGTTACAAAGGTAGTGATCCTCAGGGGCACATGCACCCAAATGTTTATAGCAGCAATGTCCACAATAGCCAAACTATGGAAAGAACCTACATGTCCTTCAACAGATGAATGGATAAAGAAGATGTGGTATATATATATATATATATATATATATATATATATATACATACATACATACATACAATGGAATACTATGCAGCTATCAAAAGAAACAAAATCTTGCTGTTTGCAACAACGTGGATGGAACTAGAGGGTATTATGCTGAGCGAAATAAGTCAAGCAGAGAAAGACAATTATATGATCTCTCTGATATGAGGAACTTGAGGGTCAGGGTGGTGAGTTGTGGGGGGTAGGGAGGGAAAAATAATGAAACAAGATGGGATGGGGAAGGAGACAAACCATAAGAGACTCTTAATCTCACAAAACAACCTGAGGGTTACTGGGGGTGGGAGGGTAGGGATAGGGTGCATGGGTTATGGACATTGGGAGGGTTTGTGCTATGGTGAATGCTGTGAAAGGCGTAAGCCTGATGATTCACAGACCTGTATCCCTGGGGCAAATAATAAAAAGAAAAGAAAAGAAATGGCAGTGTCCTTCTGTGAATTCCAAAAGTTTGAAAAGCCATAGAGGAGTGCTCTGTGTATTAGGATCCAGGTAGGAATGGAGTATGGAAGGTTGGGGATTGGGATGACCTCAGAAAACAATCTGCTCTCTGTCTATTCGGTTGTGAAGTCATTGGTATTTTCAGAACCTGTACATATAACCACTTTTACTAGATTATTTTTTCTTTTTTTAAAAGATTACAGTGAAAGTAACCATTCTGGAGCCCAAATGGCCAGCCCAGAGGCATTTTTCACTTCTCAGTTGTTTTTGCCCAAAGGGTAGGAAAGAAACAACTCTACCCTGTTACCTCTGACAGGAAACTTTACACTCCAGAATGTTCTCTTATCCTGTAAACTCCTCTGATGTGTGTTCATGACTCCTGATTAAAAATACAACTTTTGGTTGGTAAGTTAATGTGTTTTGATGAAGTAGCCACATGGCAAATATCCTATATCCTACTACTCATCAGTGCCATTTGATAATGGCCATCCCACTCAGTCTTTCAAGTTATAATAAAACTTTGTCAGTTATTCAAATCTGGACAGTTATCAACTTGGACAGGTTCCAAATTAAACCGATAACCTTGCTAACTGTCAAAATTAGCCAGATGTTTTAGGAATTATTTTTAATCCAATGAAAGTTATCTGTACCTGTGTTGAGCTTCCTTGTGAGTACATTTTCCAGGAAACCCAGGATAAATGGAACCATTTTAGAAATGTTTTATTTTTACTTCTTTGGACGGAAATGTTTCCAACTTAGATTAGCAACAATTTTCAATTAAAAAAAGTTTCAGTCTTAAAGAGAATAACATAATGAAAACCCATGTGTACCCTCTATCCTAGGAAATTAAATAGTATAAATACAATTGAAACTGCTGCCATATTCCAGATCATTTTCCTCCTCCGTGCCCACCCTGTAAATCTGCTGTCATAATTCCCATGCATGTCTGTAATAGATTATTTTTACTCATCATTGTTGATGGGGATTTACCCATGTTGGTATGTGTGGCTCTAGTTCATTCTTTTCCAGTGCTATGCATTTCATCATTCTCTTTGTATTTAAGTTGATTTTCACATTCTGCTATAATAATACCAAATGGACGTTCCAATAGGTCTCTTCTTGTGCAATTATATCCGTTTTTATAGAATATGTACTTAGGAGTCTAATTGCTGAGTCGTAGGCTATAAACATCTTTCATAGTTGTTACCAGTAAATTTTCAAAATGTTTACACAGTTTGCAGGTCAGTTGTGTTGGAGAATGTCTTCCAACTTGAGTTTGTCTGAAGTTGCCTCATGATTAGATTCAGGTTTGGCAAGAATATCACAGAAGTAAAGCTGCGATCTCAATGCATCCAGTTGAGCACCATTGTTATAAAATGGCACATGATTCCAATTTGTCCCATTTCCGATGATGTTTGTTTGGGTCACTTCATTAGAATGATGTCTACCAGGCTTCTCTGTGTAAAGTGACTCTCTTTGTAATTGGGAAATATTTTGTGGAGAGGTCCTTTGAAACAATGTAAATACCCCCTTGTCCACACCCACTTCCCAGCCATGACAGAATAACAGGGTTCAAACTTACCCTGCAGTCTTAAAAAATAACAAAAATCTCACAGAATATGTGGAACAGTTGGATGTTGACCCTTCAGATAAGGTGAGCCCCATGATTGCTCCAACTGCTTGCCTAGAGAGAGTTTCCAGACCTCATCACAGGGAAGGGGAACTCATACAAGCGTAGTGCTCTCTGTGAGTTGAGGTTGAGAATTTGGGGAGGTCCGTGTGGCTAGAATTCACAGAACAGACTAGCAGAGAGGAGAGAGCAAAACAGAGTTCTGGAGATAGGCAAAGAGTTCTCAAGTCTCTGACAAGTTTGTGAGACACTATAGGAGGCTGGGGATAGAACCACCATAATGAAGAGGCAGAACAATTTGTAGAGCTCACAAGGATGGGAATAGGAATAGTTCACATTCCCAACAGCCAGAGTGGAGACTCCTTGTAATATATGGCATTCGATAGAGTTCTCAAGATGATTGCCTCAGTGGTGTTGCTGAATTAGCCTTGGACTATAGGCTGCTCTGGTCCTAACTTAATGAGGATTAAAAGCAAGCCCTGAAAAGATAAAACTTTCCAAATAACCTAATGATGTCCCAGAACAAAGGGCAAAAATATTTATAGGGAAAACCCTCTGCCCAAAACCCCAGCACCTACAGTGTAGAAATGACAATGTACAGCATCCAACCAATAATCACCAGGGATGTGAAGGAGGAAAATACGATCCTCGATGAGGAGAAAGCTCATTCAAAACCAACAAGAAATGGCACAGATGATAGAATTAAAGAAACAAAGACACTGAAACAGCAATTATAAGTATACTTCGTATGTTCCAAGGTAGAGAAGAGCATAAGCATGGTAAGGAGTAACATGGAGAATCTTAGGGGAAAAAAAAAACAAAAACAAGCCCAAAAAACTCCCAAGTATTTCTACAGGTAGAAACTATCTTACTCCTCATTAACTTTCAATTTATTCATTTTTTTTACTTTTTATATGGACTCAGTTTTCCATTTTATTTAATGGATTATGATTTGTTACTAGCATTATTTATTTTGACATCCAAATTTTACTTGATCTGGCCAGTGGGAGCCCGCAAAGTTGTCATCTGTGTCACATTCTGAAAATCAGCCTGAAATCAGCCATTTTCCAAGGAGCTCTGGTTTCTTTGAGAGAAGAATGGTATTTAGAAGCCAGGATATGAATGTTAGGTGTTTTCATTCC
The DNA here is from genome assembly GCA_002007465.1 of Ailurus styani. NCBI lineage: Eukaryota > Metazoa > Chordata > Mammalia > Carnivora > Ailuridae > Ailurus > Ailurus styani. The sequence continues at coordinate 1,395,501 of LNAC01000410.1, forward strand.
TATGAGGGTGTTGCTGCTGCCAGAGCCTCCCAGTCAGAACTAGGGAATATATATGTCTTTCAACTTATTGATTCATCACTTGATAGATACATCAGTCAGTAGATGTAAACCACGAGTTTACATCAGTGGTTTCAACTTCCATCCAGCACCAAAGAGGGTTCCTTCTAGTTTTTGGTATTTGTAACTCCCAACGCCGAGAAACCAGACTATGAACTAATTATCATTTAATATACTACCCTGTAAAAGTAAGAATGATGATGAAAACTGAAGCTGGAGTAAAGGGGATTGAATACGATTGCAAGGGAGGTTTAAAATATTGTCAGGGAATTGTAAACAATGCTGCTGTAAATATTGGGGTGCATGTACCCCTTCAAATTAGTGTTGTTGTATCTTTGGGTAAATACCCAGTAGTGTGATTGCTGGATCATAAGGTAGTTCTATTTTAACTTTCTGAGCCCCTCCACACTGTTTTCCAGAGTGGCTGCACCAGTTTGCATTCCCACCAACAGCCTAAGAGGGTTTCCCTTTGTACGCATCCTCACCAACACCTGTTGTTTCTTGCAGCATTGTCTGCAACAATCAAGGTATGGAAGCAGCCCAAATGTGCATCGACTGATGAATGGGCAAAGAAGATGTGGTGTGTGTATATATATACACAATGGAATGTTGTTCATCATAAAAAAGAACACTGTGTATTAATTAACTGGAGTTAAAAACTTCAAAAAAGTGGTCAGGGAAGGCCTCTGAGGGGTGACATCAGAGCAGAGAGCTGAAGGGGTTGGTGAACCAGCTATGTGGATATCAGACAAGGTGACCGGTGCACAGGCTCTGGGGTAGCAGTGTGTTTGGCACGTGCAAGAACCAGCCAGAAGGTCTCTGGCTGGAGTGACATGGGCAGGGAGGAGAGTGTTGGGGGCCAGATCCCAGCACAGTTCATGGGCATTCGAGAAGGCCTTTGGCTTTGGAGGCTTTGGCGCACCCAGGTAAGGGGAGCCGACATCTGCTCTAGTGGTTCCCGTGGCTACCGTGTGTGGATCAGCCAGAAGGGAAGAAGGCAGATGGGACCGGGAAAGACCAGTGAGGAGACCATTACAGGAGTCCAGGCGAGCGATGATGGGGGCAGCAGGGATGCTGTGACAGGGCAGGGATGTCGGACCCAGCAGTTTGCGGTGGACTGTGTGTGGTGAGTGAGGAAGGGAAGAGCTGAGCACAGCCTTGTTGATTTTGTCCTAACAACTGGACAGGGTTGCCGTTCTACTGAGATGTAGAAGATTGCAGAGGGAAGAAGACTGGGGAGAAAATCAGGTGTTTTGTTTTGTTTTTGACTTTATACATGTTGACGTATAACACACATACAGAAAAATACACAAATCATCATTGTATACCGTGATGAATTCTTTCTTACCAAGCAAGTAAGAAAGTCCACTCCCACCACAAGTGTCAACAATATCCTAACCTTTGACACCATCCATTATTTTTGCTAGCTTTTGAACTTTATATAAGTGGAAATGTATGGTATGTATTCTGTCTGGCTTATTTTTATTTGAAATAGTCATCCGTGTTGTTACACAGGATCGTCATGTAGTATTCTGTTGTATGAATACACTGAATTTGTTCATTCTATTGCTGATAGTCCAATTTATCAAATATTTCCTTTATACTTACTACTTTTTATATCCTGTTTGAGAAACACATGCTTACCTTCAGATCATGGAGACAGTCTCTTGTGTTTTCTTCTAAATATTTTCCCTGGATTTTCTGCCTTTTACTTTGACCTCTTAAATTTGGTGGTACAGTCCACCAAGAATTGATATTGGTGTGTGGTATGCAGAGGTCAAAATGGATTTTTTGGAAAATACTTATACCCTGTTGACCCAGCTCCATTTATTGAAAAGTCCATTCTCTCTCCACCGATTTATAGTGTCATTTTTGTCATAAATCACGTGTGTTGGTCTGTTTCTGGACTTCCTGTGGTGTTTCATTCATCTGTCTGGTGTTTCTTTCTTTTTTTTTTTTGTCAAGATTTTATTTATTTATTTGACAGAGAGAGACACAGCGAGAGAGGGAACACAAACAGGGGGAGTGGGAGAGGGAGAAGCAGGATTCCCACCGAGCAGGAAGCTGGATGCCGGGCTCGATCCCAGGACCCTGGGATCATGACCGGAGCTGAAGGCAGACGCTTAACGACTGAGCCACCCAGGTGTCCCTGTCTGATGTTTCTTTCATCATTTACACCAATCCCACATTGTCTTCATTATTATAGCTCTACAAGAGAGCTTAATTTCTAGCAGCAGAACTTCTTTAGCTTTGTTCTTTTTCTAGACTCCCTTGGATATTCTTGGCCCCTTTGGATTTCCATATAAAATTTAGAATCGGCCTGTTCATTTCTGCCCAACTATCCTCCCCAAACCCCTTCTGGGGCTTTTTATGTAATTTACAAGCAATAAAATGTATACACTTTTAAGGGTACAGTTTGACGAGTTTTGACAAATGTATACACTCATGTAATCAACACTGCAGTCAAAATATGGAAGACTTCCATCACCCGAGAAAGTTCTGTCTTGCCCCTTTCAAATCAATCCCCTTTTCCTCCCAGAGACAACCATTCTTTCGATTTGTATCACCATAAGTTGGTTTTGACTATCCTAGGACTTCTATAAATGGAATCAAAGTATGACCTCATTTGTGCTTGACTATTTTTTCTCAGCTTAATGTTTCTTGTAATTACTCATGTTGTGTACCTCAGTTCAGTCCTCCTTATTGTTATAGAGTATTCCGTTGTATGACTGTATCACAATTTGTTTATCTGTTTAGCTGCTGATAGCCTCTTGGGTTTCTTCCATTTGGGGGCTACTATGATTAAAGCAACTGTGAGCATTGCTGTATGAGTTTCTTTTGGGGCATCTCTTTTCATTTCTCATGGGCAAATACCTACACATGGGATTGGGTGGGTGTATGTTAAGTTTTATGAGAAACTGCTGAAAAATTTCCCAAAGTGGTTGTATCATTCTACACTCCCACGAACAAGGTATGAGAGTTCTGCTTGTTCTGTATACTCACCAGCATTTGGTGTGGCCGATCTTTTTAATGTAGCCGTTCTAAACATGGGAAGAGTTTCTTCATTTTGGTTGCAGTTTGCATTCCCAGAGGACTAATGATTCTCAGCACGTTTTCATGTGTTTGTTGACCATTTGTATATCTTCCTTTGTGAAGTGCTGTTCAAATCTTTTGCTTTCATTGCTTAAGGCAAAAGGTCCCAGATAAAGGTCTTTTGTCAGGTAAAGTTACCACAAAAAACTATCATGAATTTCTTCTTCTAGGCTACACTTGGCGTTTTCATTTTCTTAGTGATATCTTTTAAAGAGAAGAAAGCTTTAATTTTGATGGTTTCTAATTTATTAACTTTTTTCTCTTATGGTTAGTGCTTTTTGTTTCTTAAGAAATCTTTGACTCAGGATCAAAGATATTCTCCTATGTACAAAGTTGTATGGTTTTAGATCTAGGTTTGTGATCCATTTTGAATTAATTTTTGAGTATGGTTTGAGGTAATTGTTGAGGGTTTGTTTTTCTAGATGATATGTATTTGTTCCAGTGTCATATTTTGCAAATACTGTTCTTTCCCCTATTGGATTACCTTGGCACCCTTTACTGAAAATCAGTTGAGTGTGTATGTCTGGGCTCTTTTCTCTCCATGTATTTCTGACTCTGTCCACTAATCTACTTGTTTATAATGACAAAACCACACAGTCTTACTTACTATAGCTTGAAAATAAATTTTGAAGTCAACATCCTCAAGTTTGTTTTGACTTTTCTAGATTCTTTGCATTTCCAAATAAGTTTTGGATGTAACTTGTCAGTTTCTGATAAGAAGTCTGCTAAGATTTTTTCCCTGCCAATACTTTGGTTGCAGTTATATTGACGCTATTAAATAGCTCATCCATGAATATAATATCTCTCTCAATTTATGCCTTACTCTTTATCAGTGGTGTTTGTAGTTTTCAATGTAGAAGTCTTCTCTTTTGTTACATTTTATCTCTGCTTTTTCATCAACTTTACTGAGGTATAATTTATATATTATAAACTATGCCCCTTATAACTGCACAATGCAGTGTGTTTTAATTATTTTATGTTGATTGATGTAATGGTAAGCAGAACAGGTTTTATTTTGCAATGTTTTTTGCTGGTTTACAGAACTATGATTATATTTACATTCGGTCATGATGTCTCTTAAAATTCTTTTATTCTTGAAGAGTTCCTAGCTTCTATTTTTTCTTTTTTTTTTTTATTTTTTTAAAGATTTTTTATTTATTTATTTGACAGAGGGAGAGAGATCACAAGTAGACAGAGAGGCAGGCGGGGGCGGGGGGAAGCAGGCTCACTGCTGAGCAGAGAGCTCGATGCAGGGCTCGATCCCAGGACCCTGAGATTATACCTGAGCTGAAGGCAGAGGCCTTAACCCACTGGGCCACCCAGGCACCCCCGTATTTTTTCTTTATAATATTGACTTGTTTATACGTACAAATAAATTATTATATTAAGATAGAAATTCAGATTCTCGGTCACACCGTGTTTCAGTTGCTCGAGAGCCACACATGTTTAGGTGCTGCTGTATGGGATGCCACAGATTTCCTCATTCCAGGGAGTTGTCGTGAAAGTGGGGCTCTCAGGTGGCCCCATCTTTTGGATTCACCTCATCGTTTTCTCATGATGTTGTGTAACACATTCTAACCTGTATTTATAGTAAATTGAAAGTAATACATATATATTTAAAAGCTTAATGAAATGCAGATTCAACTTCTAAGACTACCTTGTAAGTGATGCTGTATCCTTTGTACTGCATTACAAAGAACTAAGATTTGACCTTAGATTTTGCAGTGTGGATGTAGCTGTTGATCTTGTCCTGAGGGCAAAGTCTTGATTCAGGGGGGGTGGTTCAAGAGAGAAGAGGAGGAGTGGAATTGGTGACACCAACAATGATGAAAAGTAGGAAGCTTTTGGTTCTGAAAGAGGGCAGAGAAATGGTGTGTTCACTGGATGGGGATATGGGGCTAAATTGGAGAGATTACAGCATGTTAACGTGCTGATAGGAGGGATTCATCTGAAAGGAGAAATCTGACAGTGCAGGAAGGTGGGGGGTGGTCACTGACACACTGGTCGCTGGTAGGCAAGTGGAGTGGGTCTGGCTTCTTTTTTTTTTTTTAAGATTTTATTTATTTATTTGACACAGAGAGATCAGATCACAAGTAGGCAGAGAGGCAGGCAGAGAGAGAGGGGGAAGCAGGCTCCCCACTGAGCAGGGAGCCCGATGCGGGCCTCAATCCCAGGACTCTGAGATCATGACCTGAGCCGAAGGCAGAGGCTTAACCCACCAAGCCACCCAGGCGCCCTGGAGTGGGTCTGGCAAGTAGAGCTGTTGGCCATTGGCTGAGGAGAGCGACCCAATGGCTCTCCCCCCACAGTAATGGGGGCAGGCGAGCATGAGTCATAAGAAGGTACACGGACTTCTCTTCTGATTGATTCTCTTATTTATTTACATCCATGTGTCCAGAACCGAAGAGAAATACTGTATGGCCTCAGGCTTCCATATTTTGTGTGTTCTTCTATTTCATGCATGTCTTAACTCCTTTACTATCACTTCTGTCTTTGGTTTGTCAGTTTGTCTGACACTACAGCCTCCCTCCCTGTTCCACTTCCTACTTTCATTATGCCATAAGTTCAAAGATCCACAGTTATGGCCATTAAATCAAAAGAAAATAGCCCCAGGCGCCTGGGTGGCTCAGTGGGTTAAGGCCTCTGCTTTCAGCTCAGGTCATGATCTCAGGGTCCTGGGATCGAGGCCTGCATCGGGCTCCCTGCTCAGCGGGGAGCCTGTTTCCCGCCCCCCTCTCTCTGCCTGCCTCTCTGCCTCCTTGTGATCTCTCTCCCTCTGTGAAATAAATAAATAAAATCTTAAAAAAAAAAAA
>LNAC01000410.1:1408869-1453303 GCA_002007465.1 Ailurus styani
CCTCTTGTCCCAAGCTGCTTTCAGGATTTTCTCTTTGTCACTAAGACTTGTAAGTTTTACTATTAGATGACAGGGTGTGGACCTATTTTTATTGATTTGAGGGGGGTTCTGTGCCTCCTAGATTTTGATGCTTGTTCCCTTTGCCAAATTAGGGAAATTCTGTACTACAATTTGCTCCAATATACCTTCTGGCCCTCTCTCNCTGCCCCCCCTTCTTCTTCTGGGATCCCAATTATTCTAATATTGTTTCATCTTATGGTATCACTTATCTCGAATTCTCCCCTCATGGTCCGGTAGTTGTTTGTCTCTCTTTCCCCCTGCTTCTTTATTCTCTGACATTTTGTCTTCTAAATCACTAATTCTATCTTCTGCCTCATTTATCCTAGCAGTAAGAGCCTCCATTTTTTATTGCACCTCATTAATAGCTTTTTTTATTTCAGCTTGGTTAGATTTTAGTTCTTTTATTTCTCCAGAAAGGGTTTTTATTTCTCTAGAGGGATTCGCTATTATCTTCCATGGTTTTTTCGACCCCAGCCAGCACCTTAACAATCATCATTCTGAACTCTAGTTCTGTCACATTACTAATATCTGCATTGATTAGGTCCCTAGCCATCGTTACTGCCTCTTGTTCTTTTTTTTTTTCCGCCTTGTCGTTTTATGCAGATAAGAATAGATGGATGAGAGAACAAAATACTAAAGGGTAGCAATGACCCCAGAGAAATATACACTAGCCTAATCGGCAGAGACCTGGAAGTGGGGGGAGAAGAAAGAGGGAAAAAGCCAAAAAACAAAACAACAAAAAAACCCCAAATCAAACAAACAAAAACAAAGAAATTTTTTTAAAACCCTATATCTATATCTATATTATCTATTTCTGTTTCTGTATCTATCTCTGTCTCTGACTCTATCTCTATATCTATCTCTATCTCTATCTATTAGACTGGTGAATTAAACAGGCCCTATATGTATATAAAAAATAAGATTAAATACAATGAAGGTATAAAATATGACTATAACAATGAAAGTTAAAAAAGATTAAAAAGTGTTTATAAGATATAATAGTTAAAAAACATTAAAATAGGAAAAAGGAAAAAAATTTAAAAGAAAAAAGAATTCAAAGAATTTAACTTTGAATGACTGAAGAATCATGGGGAAAAAGTCATTAATTCTCTGCGTTCCTTTCCACTTGCTCTGGAGTTCCACAATTCTCAGCTTCTGTGAACTTGGCTTTGGCTGGATGTTCTTGCTGATCTTCTGGGGGAGGGTCCTGTTGCTGTGATTCGCAAGTGTCTTTGCCCGAGGCAGAATCGCACCACCCTCACCAGGGGCCAGGCTAAGTAATCAGCTCGGGTTTGCTCTCGGGAGCTTTTGTTCCCTGAACGCTTTCCGTACCTAGTTGGAGGATGGGACTGAAAATGGCAGCCTCCCAGTCTCCGACCCAGAGGAGTGGAGAGCTTGGTGCGCCCTCAGAGAAAAGCAGTCCATCCCTCCCGTCTCCCTGGTCTCTGGCTGCTCTCCGAGCTCACTGGGCCTGTGACCAAGTGTCTCTATCTCTGGCGCATGGCCCTGTTTAGAATCTCCAAACCCAGCTGATCTTGCAGCCGCTCTTGCACCACTCCTCCCGGAGGAGGAAGGAGGGGTCTCTCCAGATCTGCCACCCATGAGGTGCCTGCTCAAAGGGCAATGGCCTGACTGTGCTTTGGATCACGACCCAAGGTAACACCGAGCTGAGAGACACCTTCTCCGCTTGGCTCTGTCTCTCCCATTGGCTTCTCCTCTCTGGTACCTGGGAGCTCTGTTGCGCTCAGACACTCCTGGTCTTTTTGTGTCTCTGTGGGTCCTGAGACCACACTGTCCCCGCGAGGGCTTCACCCCCCGCTTGGCCTCTGGGGCGACGTCCCTCAGTGGAGACGACTTCTAACAGTTCCGAGTCTGTGCTCCGCTGCTTGCTCACTTGCCGGGAGCTGGCCCCTCCCCCCGGGTCTAGCTTCCCGTCACTTCAAATTCACTTCTCCACACGTCCTACCTTTTGGAAAATGGTCGGTTTTCTGTTCCTAGAACCACTGCTCTTCTTCTCTTTGATCTCCTGTTGAATTTGTAGGTGTTCAGAATGGTTTGATAGCTCTCTGGGTGAATTTCTGGGACCTGATGATAATCGGTCTCCTACTCCTTTGCCATCTTGCTCCTCCTCCCAGGATATAGTCCTTAAAAAATGGTAGAACTGCTTAGAATTCCCTTCACATTGGGGAGGCTGGGTGGTTCAGTCAGTTAGGCATCCGAGTCTTGGTTTCAGCTCAGGTCATGATCTCAGGGTCGTGAGATTGAGCCCCACGTTAGGCTTTGGAGTGTGTGTGTGGTGTGCAAGTGTGGTGGAGTCTGCTTAAGATTCTCTCTCGCCCTCTTCCTCCCCCTCCCCTGCCTCCCGCCAGCTTAAAAAAAAATTTCCTCTCCTTTGACATACATGTTTCATTGTTCTTGTAAGAGGAGTATAATAGATTTGCTTCTTGTCCAATTACAATGTGAACCATAGAATCCAGGCTCCAGTTCTCAGGATACTTATGTTCTCCATCATCTAATGGTTATTGGTTGTCCATATGTGACTGTGTTTGCAGATGCCCTTATGCTCAGCGCTCTGGCCCCTTGGGAAGACCGCGTATGTGTTCATCACTCAGCAAAAACTCATGCCTTCAGTAACTAATACAAAGATCCACTTTCAGTTTGTTGTCCTACTTTCAAAAACACAGGGATTTAATGCCCATATTTTATTTAGGATATTTATGTCTGGATTCATAAATGAGAAAGGGCCTATTGTTTCCTTTCCTCATACAATGTGTTGTTGATCTGAGAACTAAAAATACCATCATGAAATGATTTGAGTATCTTTTCTTATTTTTGTATTTTCTTAAATAATTTGAAAAGGTAAGGGATGTCCTGGCGCCTGGAGAGTTACTGGGACACGGGTAAAACGTCCAGGCCTGTGTGATTTTGAAGAGGTGAGGGAAAGGCACAGGGGTACAATTGCCATTTTAGCTTCCCAGCCTTTGTTTTTTTGTTTTTTTTTTCCTCTCCTTTTCCTTCTTGCGCCAGAACTTTTATTCATGTTTTCCGTAAAAGTTGAGAGAATCTGATTTCTTGTTGTACTGTTGGAAATAGTATTTTTCACTCCTTCTGAAATTCCTCATGGAGGAGTGTGCACTTGGGAGTCAGCAGAGCTGTGTGGTACCCCGCCGCACAGCTGGAGCCCCCGTGGCTCCCGTCCCCAACAAGGCGCCGCCGTCCTGCAAGTTCCCATCCATCGGTCCCCACGTTTCTAGACACCTCAGCCACATGTGCGTGTCTGAACCGTGTTAGATGCCACTTTGCATATATTGCCACAAAATTGTTCATAGTATTTTATTTTGTAACCTCTGCTGCATTTTTAGCTATATCCACTTTTCCTCCTTCTTTCCTTTTTCCATCTCTCACACAGATACATGTTGACATAGACGATCGGTACCTAGAAATGAGCATATTTTATCTTTTTGGCAAGTTTTGCCTTCTTGATCTTCTATATTGCTTTTCAGTTTCTTACTCTTCTTACTCCCTTCTTTTCTCTCTGGATTTACACTTCTGATATCTTGTGGTTGGTCACCTAGCTCACAGGTGGTATTCTTTCGTAACATGCACCATGCACGTCATCGCTCGGGCTGCTTAGCTTGGCGCCCCTCCTTATCGGTTGGGGCTCCGGCAGGTACATATTTTGAATGCTACCTGTGAATATAAACATTTAGGGCTACCAGTTTTTCTTTTCAATGCTACTTTAACTACACCGCATTAATTTTTATGGGATGTTAAATTACTTTTATTCTTAAGCTATTCTATAATTTACATATTCCTGAAAGCATGGAAGCAAAAATAAAATTATATATTGTACTTTATTGGGTGAAAATGAGATTGTTTGTGGAACACTGCACGAATTTCCGGTCTTGAACAAATAAGAAACATTTCTGTTGTTAATAAAGGAAAACCCACAAACACCCAGGGTGGCTCTGGAGGCCTCGATCAGTTTAGATATGTAGTATTTTCTCATTTTTATTAGGAGTACTTCTATGGTTCATATGTTGTTTAATGCATTTTAAAATATCTAAGTGGCTGGAAACTTCCCTTATCTCCTTGTTATTAGTGCTAACTGAATTGTACTGTTCTGTGATACAGATTCCTCAGTATGTGCCGAGGATTGCTCGTGGCCTGTATGGAATCTGTTTCCATCATATATCCCACGTGCACTTGGGAAGAACGTAGATTCCTGTCAGGGGCCGGGTTCCCTGCAGCTCCATTTCACAAGCCTGTTTGCTGAGTTGTTGAAATCTACTGTATGCTTACTGCATTTTTATCTTTCATCTGTCAATTATTGAGAGTAGAAGGTGAGATCTCCCATTTTAATAGTATAGTCTTGGGGAGCCTGGGTGGCTCAGTCAGTTAAGAGGCCAACTCTTGATTTCAGCTCAGGTCATGATCTCAGGGTCCTGGGATTGAGCCCCAGGTGGGGCTCTGCACTCAGCAGGGAGCCTGATTTAGGATTCTGTCTGCCCCTCCCCCCATCTGCTCACTCTGTAAAATAAATAAGTAAATCTTTAAATAATGTAATAATAATAGTGTAGTCTTCCAAACCTGTAGTTCTGCCAATTTTTACTTTATCAATTTTGAAATGATATGATTAGCTGCATACAAATTTAGAATTTTGCCCTTTGGCTAAGGTTTTTTAACATTAGAAAATGAATCTTCTTTGTTTTTATTAGTGACTTTCACTTTCTATTTTGTTAATCATTTTGTTGGCAACCATTGGGCCTTATGCTTTGGTAAGTTTGGGTTTTTTTCTCCCACCCCACCCCCCACCCCCGGAAGAGGCACATCGGTTTTTAAAGAGCATGTGGCATAGTGCCATCATCATTCTCCTTTTTGTTTAGTTCATCCAGTTACATTTATAACTGGGGCGCCTGGGTGGCTTAGTTGTTAAGCGTCTGTCTTCGGCTCAGGTCATGATCCCAGGGTCCTGAGATCAAGCCCCGCATTAGGCTCCCTGCTCAGCGGGAAGCCTGTTTCTCCCTCTCCCACTCCCCTTGCTTGTGTTCCCTCTCTCGCTGTGTCTCTGTCAAATAAGTAAATAATCTTTTTTTTTTTAATTATGTTTATAATTACTAGTAATCTTTCTTTCATGCTCTTTAATATTTGTCCTGCTTTTTAAAAATGGTTTCTGTCGCTATTCCCTCTTTTTTCTATTCCTTTAGATCAAGTTTTTAAAACGATTTTCCCCCCTCCACTAACTAGTTTGGTATAACCCTCTATTTTTATTTGTGTGTTCTGATGTATTTAACTTAAACAAAAAATAATCTACTCTTTGTTCTCTTCCTAAACAACCTATAATGCTTTAACTTCCTTATTTTACATATTATTGTCCAGTATTTTAATTTTTTATTGCTACTCATATGAGATGTTAGGTTTTTTTTAAGATTTTATTTATTTGAGAGAGAGAGCTTAAGTGGGGGGTAGGGGCAGAGGGCAAGGGAGAAGCAGGCTCCCCACTGAGCACAGAGCCAGACGTGGGCTCAATCCGAGGACCGTGAGACCATGACCAGCACGCTTACACAACTGTGGAATTTTCTGATCCTCCAACTACGATCACAGATCAGAAGCATTCAGTCTTGTTCACCACCGACCCCAGGTGCCCCGTGCCTCGGAGCTGCCGAAGCCCGTGCGCAGGGCCGCTCTGCTGTGCACCCCCAGGCTCTCCTCCCGGCAAACATGAGGCTATGGTGTACGTACAAGGAAACTTCAGATTGACATACTGCTCGTTAATGACACACAGCTGCTCCATGTATTCAAAGAAACCCAGAAGGTGTGGGACGTGTACAGGAAGCAATTCAGATACAGCACTTAAAACCGAGGGAACTCATGCTTTAATAGACACTGAAATCACAAAGGAAGGCCAAGTGCCCTAACAATCTCAATAAAAATATGAAGTTCTTTTTACATGGTAAATTTCGTAATATAAAAAGTTTAATGCCATCTGGAAACTGTAATTTACAAAAAAAAGTCCACATAGGCCAAAGATGGCTAACACTGCATACAAGGGGGCACGAGTGCCAAGTGGGGAAGGCGTCTGAGGAGGGGAGAGGTGACCGCCTGTGTCCTTACAAGGAACATCTCTGAAAGATCTGTTACAAACAAGGGCCCAGTCCACAAACCACACGTACAACCATTTCAGGTAAAACAACAAAATGTGCGATGCAAATTGGGCAATTTTCACCTTCTGCCTACTTACTAAAAGCAACCAAAGTACTGCGTGGTGTTTTTTCCAAACTGAACTGAAACTAACAAAGTGACCGTGGGAGGCGGTGGGACAGGAGCCTTACAGGGGACTTGCTACAGTGACCACCTGCTGAGGCCCACTGGGACAGCACAAGCAGGATAAGGACGGTGTGTGCAGCACCTCGTCTCTTGCTGAGACCCAGCAAGTATCAGCATGGACCATGATGTGTTTCAAACGGGATGGAGGTGAGGACTTTGTCATTTCACTACACACTAATGCAGATCAAAATGTAAGTTTTAGAGCTAGTTTTGTCTTGGTATTTTGATTTAATTGAAATCAGTGAAGTAGCTGAGCAGTTCGCTGGGCAAGTTAAGAGAGGATCTACAACCTTGCTCTGTGGTCATACCAAGGTTTCTAGGAGAGGGAGATTTTATTGCTTGTGTTGTTATTTGCCTCTGATGGAGTAGAACAGGGGCAGGACATTCCAGTTTCCTGAGCTGAAAAAGAAATCTATCCAATGCTATCTGCCTATAGTGAGGAAAAGATATTTTTGAAAATTTTACCCACATCCATTGGCTCATTCCAAATGGGGCGAAGAGCCACGGACTATGCAGGAGTCATTTGCTTCTCTCTGCGTGGCTCGGGGTTCCCACAAATGCCAATTTCATCCGCAACTCGACACTCACTTTCCCTAGACTGTAGAAACAACATTCTAACCGTGTTGTCTGTCCCCTACACCAGGAGGCAGCAAACATTTTCTTAAAAGGTCAGGCATTAGGTATTTTAGACTTTGTGGGCCAAGAGACAAAATCAAGAATATGATGCTGGTACTTCGAGTACTATTTAAACATGTCAAATCCATTCCTATCTCATGGCTCTAGAAACCCAGGTCTCTGACCAGACTTAGCCTGTGGGTCATCGTCTGCCAGCCCCTGATCTGTACAAAGAAATCTGTGAATTATACAGTCTCACGTCATTTTTAAGTGCATGCGTTTTTCAGGGGAGGAGCCTGAAAAAGGAACTTTGATTTGACATCCACTTCCTCATAAAGAAAACACCAACACTGACAGTAAACATAAAGAAGTGGCAACTCTACAGTGATTTTTTTAGATCAGTCTTACCATTATTGTCATGTTTGCTTTCCTTCATCAAAGCTTCTATCTAGGACCAAAAAAAAAAAAAAAAAAAATCACGCCATTTGGTTTTCCAACGTGAAACTCAAAACAGCAATGTAGTTAGGACTAAAACCAGGTTGGGGTCCACGAGTCCTCCTCGCTGGCTTGGTGACCACGGGAAGCGGTCTGGGTGGCAGAGGGCGTGCACTGGAGGTGGGCAAACGGGTGGGCTCACATGGGGGGGCACAGACCCGAGGCCTGTCCTCCAGGGCTCCTTGGCACTTGGGAAAGAGGCTGAGATTGCTGAGAAAGGAACAGCCTAACTATCTACAGAGGGATTCAGAAATTGACTGAGGTTTCGTTTTTGTTGCTGAGGACCTGATTTTGCCATCTAAATGCACAGTGCTATAAGTTTGCTTTCATCTGCTACTCTGGTACTTTATTACCGTTTATTTGTTCCCTACTGACATAAAGAACCTCATAAGTGACTGCTTCTTTATAAAGGATTTATCTTCCAATGTTGGGGTCAGGGCTAGAAGGGGACATCCTTAGTGTCTTTTGCCAACATGGCTGCGGGGTAAAGGCAAAAACCCCCATGACGTAGCTGAATATTCTCCTTTCCTTTTTTCGGGGTACACAGAGGAACAGGGTACATTTAGAAAGTGAGAGCCTACCCAAGGTTAAAAACTCTACTCAGAGGCCTCGCCTGTCTACTCCATGTGGTGTGGGTCACGTGGCTGCCCATGTCTGTGGGACACCCCCTCGTGGGGAGAGTGGTCAGGTTTTTGTTTTAGAATTATGGAAAAAGAGTTTAAGTTCTCCCACTAAACTTAACACTAATAGGACTTTTAGCATCTCATTTCTTTATAAGTTAATGCTCACCCCTACCCAAACTACCCTTTGTCTCTGCCCAGCTGGCAACAACTGTCCCAGCCAGAGGAAAAGTCCACCCGTTTGTCCAGGACGACGCCTTCAGGAATATCTATCTCCCTGCTCAGTCATAACTCGGATGCCAATCCCTGCAAAAGCCCCCTGCTTCTCAGGCCGTGGACGTGAAAGTACTGTGGGAAGTGGGGGCCTGGTCCCAGCTAAGGGGAGGGTGCCCAACCGCTAGCAGGTGTCGGGTGCCGGAGCATGGAAGCCGGGACAGACTTAGAGAAGAGAGGTGTTCGAGGCCTGGAGATGGGAGAAGAGAATAAAATGAAGCAGCTGCTACAGGGAATGGGAGCTGGAAGTTCCATTCTGGTTAAGTTGAGTTAGCGGTGGGATTTTTTTTGTTTTTTTTTTGTTTTATGTTTACAAGGAAACTGACTCTTTCAACCTTCCCCCCCAAACTTGACAGTTACTTATTGATGACTATTCAAAATTTGACATTTTAAAAAATTTGAGCTTTTAAAAATAATAGCTATAAATGCAAAGTACTATTGATAATAAAACCGAGTTGTTTATCCACGTACAAAAAAGGTCAATAATGTTTTAAAAGCACAAAGTTGCATTTTAAATCACGATTGCATAGTTCTAAAATGCCTGGAGAAAAGTTACATAAAATTTTTAAGAAAATTCAAGTTTGGCTGACAGTGGGGCCCCAAGGACATCTGCAGAGCTTGATGGAGCAGAGCCGAGTTCAGGAAGGAAGCGCTGCTGAAACGGGAGTTATTGCATTGCTACTGTGATAGGACGCGGATCAGGAGACCAAAATCACTACAGCTTCATGACACATCATTGGCATTTTAAAAACCACTCGTTTTTGGCTAATATCACACTTTCATGTAGAATTCAACTTAGATTTTACACATCCCACCCCCAACCAGCACCTGAAAGCCTTAAAAAAGCTCTATTTGTATTTCTGTGTATAAAAGGTACTGCATATCTACCTCTTAGCAAAATATGTGCTCCCTTTCCTCTCCCCACCCCAGAACCACGACCGTTTGTGTACAAAAATCCTGTTGAAGAATCACATCAAAGATGAGAAGGCGGGAGTTCAAGGTAAACATTGGGTGAAGTGTGTAGAAAATTGCCTGGGCCTCCCGCGCCAGCCCCACCGAAGTCCCGGCTCCCGGGGAGCGGGGCCCAGCGTCGCCGCGGCCGGGTGCGTGGTGGCCCGTGCCCCGAGGGCGCGCCCGGCGTGAGGTGGCTGGCGGTTGCGTGGGGTGACAGCACTCAGCCGAGCGGGGAGGCCCCGCGCGGCTGCTGCACCCGGAGTCCGCGGGTACAGAAGATGCTTTAGCATTTGGAGGAAGGGAAAAATCTTCCCGGGGACAGAAACTTGTAGCCATTTCCCGAAGGCAGTCTGAGCGGGCGGGCGGGCGCAGGGGGTGCAGCGGGCAGGGGCAGCGCGCCCAGCGCCGTGGTCTCCGTGCGCCAGTGGCCATTCGGAGGGGCCTTCTGGGGCACGTCCCCGGGCGGCTGCAGGGACAGCTCCTTCAGCTCCAGCTTGTCCACGCCTTCCTCCTTCTTGTTGTGCCGCGGGGACAGGTTGAGCAGGCTGAGCACGTCCCTCTTGGCAGTCATCGTGCCGGGGGCGCCCCGGAATATTTTCACGGGTCCCGTGGGGTGCTGGGGCGCGCTCTGCCAGAACATCTTGAGGTTGTGGACCGCCTGCACCTTCTCGTCGATGGCCGCCAGCTTCAGTCTGTCCACGTCGGGGGCGTCGGCGGGGCTGGAGCGCGCCGAGCCGGCCGAGGAGTAGGACAGGGCCGGGGACGGCGCGCTCCCGGCCGGAGACTGATGGCCTGAGCTCGGGGACACGTTCCGGGGGGACTTGGAGATGTGGGCGCTGTACGGAGAGCTGGGGTACTTGAGTTTGAAGAGCGGCTGGTCGGTGAGCGAAGCCTGCAAGTCGGAGCCGGGCGACGGGCGGCCACTGTGCTGGCCCGGGCTGTCCTTGACCAACGCCTCGGAGGCCGTGGGGCTGCTGTATCCGGAGCTCACCTTGGGGAGGGACGAGCTCCTGGCCGGGGGCTTTGGTTTCACGGGGACCGGCGACGGCTGGCTCTTGGGGTGGGACAGGGCTGGCCTGCTGAACGCGCTGGTTTCCGACGCTCGGAAGACCGCCGCGCCGTTGGGCCCCGCCAGGCCCTCCTCGGGGCTACTGCTCTGGCTGGCCTGGCCGCCCGCCCTCTGCAGACGCTCCACCGCGATGAGATGACTCTGTGTCTCCTCTAGAATCTTCTGCGCCAACTCCTGCGGATCAAGCTTTGGGTTGCTTTCTTCTTGGGACTTCACGGTGCTGTCCGTTTCTGTGCTCGACTGGTCTGATTCTCCTGTGTCGGAACTGGCCAGCTTTCCCACCTTTTGGAAGGGGGAGTTTGGGCTGGGAATCAGAGTCATTTTGACTGGAGAATTTGGTGTGCTGACGCTCCCCTTGGAGCTCATGGAAACCTTCATACCTCCAGCTGGCCCCACGCGGGACTGTTTGTGATCTGGCGAGAAGCGTGTCTTTCTGTTTTCCTGGTAGGCCGCCAAAGGCTCTGTGCTGATGATGGAAAAGCCCTCATATTCTTCTTCATCCTTGCTGCCGGCGGGGCGGGTCTGCGGGGACAGCTGGCCCCGCGGCAGGGTGGATCGCTGCGGGTAGGCGTTCTTGGACCGGTCGTAGTCCTGCCGGCCGCGGGGACCCCCCGCTTCCGACCCAGCCTCGGGCTTGGAGACGAAGCTCATGGAAGAGGCGATGGAGCTCAGACTATACACGGAGATGGCGTCCGAGGCGATGCTGTCCGCGCCGGTGGGGGAGAACGGGGGGTGCTGGTAGCTCAAGGGCAGGGCGTTGGAGACAGACTGGGCCGAGGCCAAAGACTCCAGCGAGGACGAGCTGTCGAGGCTGAGGCGCTTGGGCAGCTCAGTAGAATCTAAGACAGAACATAGGTGAGAATTCTCTGTGGTTTACTCTTGCAAAATCACAAGCATCCTCAGAAGCAGAGAAACTAGCGGGGAACCGTGCAAGTGCTACTCATGCACAATATGAATTTATCTCATGCTCCCGAAGCACACGGTCCTGTTGGAAACAGTAAATGTCATGCAGAGCCAAGAACACTCGGGAGAACTCCAGGCCCCACCGGCCCCAGGCCCCTACCGCGCCATCTCCACCACGCTCCCATCCCGACCCCACATCTGTCTGGGGTCTGACCCCTGCCGGCGGGCAGTCCATGGGGTCCTCCGTCCTAAACCCACAGCCACCACCCTCCACGCTTCAGCAGCAACTCGGGTCATTGACACTCGATGTCCGCATGGCCTTTCCTCCCACCTTCTCTCAACCCGCTCCACTCAAGCCTCTGTCCTCCCTCCCCAGTTCCCGTAAAGGTCACTGGGGCGTCGTGCTGCCAAACCCAGTGTTCGCTGCTCAGGTGTGCAGCCGGCCCCCCTGCCCTCACTGACCGCTGCTTCCCGGGCCCTGCGCATCCCTGTAAGCTGCGGGGCCACCGCGCCCGGGACACTGCCCGCCCCCCGCGGGGCCTGCAGGCCCTTCTCTGTCTCGGAGCCCGCCTCTCCCTAAACTTCGGCCTCTCCTACCCGCTGGCGGGGTAGCTTGTCTAGAGGAGATTTCAAAATGGAGCATGTTCAAGACGGAACTCCCAGCCCCTTCTCCTGCCCCTTTCAAGGTCTCAGCAAAGGGCAGTCCCATTCTGGCCTTTGCTCCGAAAAACAAAGTATCACCTTTGGCCCCCGCGCCCCCCACTTTGTGTCTGACCGACATCCTTCTGCCTTGGAACCGCGGCCACGGCTCTCCGTGCGGCAGCCGGCTCGGCCCGGAGAACCGCAGTGAGGTAGGCAGCCTGAAAACTGCCTGTGGCCTGAGCCACAGGGCACCGCGCCTCACCAGTTGGTCACCCCGCTGCCACCCGGCCTCATCCCTTCCTCTGCGCGTCTTCACGGGCCTAGCAGCTCCCCGTCTCTACCGCGAGTGTTGCCGTAAGCTCGGGAGCGCGGGGAGGGACGCTTACCGAAGAGCGCGAGCAGAGACTGCAGGGCAAAGTGCATGGTTCGCCGACTGGCTTGCTTCCCGGTTTTCAGGATGACTTCCTCCTGACCCACTTCACAGAGATCGAACCCTAGAGGAACAAAGAGCCTGAGCCTCCGCGTCCACAGGGCAGCGCCCACGTCCCGGAGAGGAGCAGAGCCGCGGGGCTGCCGCCCCGTGTCCCGGGAACCCCCGGGGGCCGCTCGGCCAGCCCCCGATACCCCGATACCCGCGGGGCACGGCTCCCTCCTGCCCCTTCCCGGACACCGGCGGCCTTCCCGCCCCATCCTGCGCCCCGCAGCGCGTGGTCACAGTGAGCTCGGCTCAGGGCTACGAGCTGCTCCGTCCAGCCTCGCCCGGAGCCGTCCACCGAAAGAAGACTCTGAGGAGGGCAAAAACTGGCCACTCCGCACAGGGTCCGGTATTTAAAGCTGGTGGCTGGGAAGGTGGGAGCTCCTCAAGGGCGCAGACGGCGTCCCCACACAGTCAGCGTTTGTCGCCGCGGGCTCTGACCACAGAGCATGCGGCCTCCCGGCTGCGCCCCTGCGCGACCGCACTCCGCTCCGCGGAAGCCCAGCGGCCGCGCCAACGCTACGCTTCTGCTGAGACTCGGGCGGGCCCAGCAGAGGGCGGGAGCCCCCGGGCGCGAGGCCTGCTCACCGCCGCACCGACACTTCCCTTCACCGAGAGACCCCGCAGAGCGCCCGGCGCCCGGGAAGAGCAGGCGGAAGAAGCCGAACGCACAGGCCGCGGCCAAGGGCTGTGTCCGCAGACCAGAGTCAGGGCTGGAGGAGCCCTCGGCCCTGCGCGCGTGTGCTCAGCCGGAACGGTGGAAGCACCTGGCGCTGACGGCCCAGGGGGCAGGGCCCCTTCCGCCTCCGATGTGCTCCCCGGTGCCAGGGGTCTGTGACGCGGGAGGCCGCGTGCTCTGCAGGCTGTGCGGTTCCCGGCAGAGTAGTCACCAGAGGAGAAATGGGTCTTTTTTTTTTAGATTAGATTTATTTATTTATTTGACAGAGAAAGATCACAAGTAGGCAGAGAGGCAGGCAGAGGGAGAGAGGAGGAAGCAGGCTCCCCGCTGAGCAGGGAGCCCGATGTGGGGCTTGATCCCAGGACCCTGAGATCATGACCTAAGCCAAAGGCAGAGGCTTTAACCCGCTGAGCCACCCAGGCGCCCCCGGTCTCTCTTCTTATTCTCATGCCAGGATTCTGATATTGGTCTGGCACTGTCATTCCTCTGGGAATTTGGTTCACTGGACGAGCTACCTCAGGCTTCTGGTTGCTATGGGATATTTTCCCCTCTGAACTCAAACACTCCCTGAAAGCAACAGGAAGGTTTCCGAGAACTCAGCATTTAAAAACAAATAACTAATTAGTATAAATGGTTTAGAGATCTCTCCTTTTACCAAAATGATGTGATGGGCTGTGGTGGCGCCTGCGGGGGGCTGAGGACCGGAAAGACGGCATTTCTGGGAGCCTCAGAGCTCTCAAGAGTGAGGGAGTCACTTCTCCAGATGCTGGGCCTGCAGAGACTTTTCCTGCCCCGGTCTCAGGCCACAGGATTTAAGGATGACTATATGCACACGGACTCAGTCCTGGAGTATCGGTGGTTTGGAAAATACAGAGAAGTAGAGGCCATCGATGAAAAGAGCCCACCATCCCAGCACCAGGGAGAGCCAATGACACACCGGGAAATAGCCAGTTCGCAGGCAAGCGGGGGCTGCCTCTGTCGCACCCACACCGAGGGGAGGTATGGGCCCCGCGTGAGGAAGACAGCTTCTCTTTTAACAAAAAAGGCCTTCGCTCTGTCTTCCCTCACCTGTGTTCTGTGTCACTGCCCGAAGGCCAGGCCTACAGCCCATCCTGGAAGGGAAGAGATCCCTCCTGGGTGTGGACTTGGCCTTTGTCACTCTTGGTCCAATTGCTACTGACCCCATTTATCTAGATATAAATGTACTATGTTTATGCCAAGAAGACTATGCTTTAAACCCACAGAAAGAAGCACATAGCACAAATCCTAAAGGATGTGAGAATATCTTCTTATAGGGATTCAGAGTCCCTGTGGGGTTTTGGGAGTTCCCCCACCAAAAGCAATTGGAGCCAACCCTAAGTTGAGGTGGACTGGGAAAGGTCATCTGCCAAATGGGTTAAAAGAAAGGCCTAATGCTGTGAAACCCAGATTTCATAAACCAAAGAAAAATTCCTTTTGAAGGGTTGGCTGCCCTGCCATCAGATGGTGGCTGGTCCCTGTAACTGTGGATTTAGGCTCTGTCCTCCTCCAAAGAGTCCCCACTCCATGAGATTAGGGACCAAAGGCCTTCGCCCGGCCTCACGGCCCACAGGATTTGCCCCACCTCTACCTCATCTGGCCCCCGTGCCCTGCACCAGTGTGTGGGCCTGACACTTGTGCTCACTGACGGCTCTTCCCTCGGCCCGGATCTTTCCTCCTGACGACGCCCTCAAGCTCTCTGGTCTGCCCCGGCTCCCTGCCTTCCACCCCTCCAGCAATCACGGTGACCCCGAAGCTCCTGTCTGGGACACTGCCCCACATCTGAGGGGCTCCCTGGCACACTGCCCGACACGGCACAGGTGATCAGAGGGAAGCTTGGGAAGTGAATGGCTCCCCAGGGAATCGAACCGGCCCTTAAGTGGGACAGGAGAGCAGCTCACAGCCTCCTGTGTGGTATTTTATCAAAAACTGTCTATTAAAGTAGCAGTTTTGCCAGGAGCTGCCTCGGCCATGTTACAAGGTCCAAAAAGGAAAAGTGTCCCAGGTGAACAAGGATACTTGGTGCCCGAGGTTCTAGATCCCTGGCGTCAAATCAGACCTGGTCAACAGTACAACAGAGACGGACCTTGAAACCATTATGACTTTGTTTTCTTTAGCTTTTAATCATGGCTTCACTCCCAACAATGCTGACATCTCGCAGCTTTCTATCAAGGTGAGGACTAGAAATGAGAGATGAAACCGAATGTCGGGAACTGGAACGAGGCAGGAGGACCATAGGTGACATCTAAGAGAACTTCGAGGCCCTGAGACTCTACCAGCTTCACCCAACAGAAAGGAGGCGAGACGGAGTTTTCAAAAGGGGACTGCAGGAAGCAGTTAAGGACGCGCTGCCCTACCTAGAGCCGCCAGGAATTCATGGCACCCGGGTAGGCGCCACAGCTGCACGCTGATGGAGACCTGGATGGGGGCCGAGGCGAGGTCCTGCTCCTTCTCGCCGGCCTGCAGCTGAACCAGCACCTGGTGGAGCTGAGCGAGGAGAAGAGTGTGAGCGCGCCGCCTTCCCAGCGCCGCCTTCCCTCCGGCCCTCCTAGGCTGTGTCCCCGCGTTACTCCTGTGTCACCTGCTACCGTCCTCCCTGGTGACCTTAATGTGCATCGCACTGCAAATTCCTTTTACGGTGCCTCAGGCCTGCTGTCCTGTCTCCTCTGGGGAGGCTGGTGGGGGAGGGCGGGGATTGTCACAGGGCAGGGGTGGCCTCGCCTCTTCCCTGGCGCACCCTGGTGGCAGGGCTCGGGCACCAGAGGAAGGCAGGGGTGTAAGACCGGTCGTCTCCCTCTTTTTTTCCTCTATTTATGTTCCCTTGATACTCTTGCGTTACATGGCAAAGAAGAGCCCTGCGTCCCGTCCCAGAGCCACAGCGCTCAAGGAGGAACCCACACGCCCCCTTCGAGGGCTGGGGGCGCTCAGGTCCCCTGGGTCTACTCAGGGGCCCTGCGTGGTGGCTTCACAGTGTCACTCGCTCAAAGTCACTTCCGCCCCTGCTCTTCTGGTGGAACGTGAGAGGTCCAATCGAGAACACAAGAAGGGTGGAGCAGGAAAGGGGAGCCAGAGCAGAGGAAGGGGTCACCGCGGCGCGGAGCGTGTAGGGGCGCGTGCACGCGGTTCTGAGCCACAGCACGCACGCCTGAGCTCAGAGCAGGTGCAGGGGACGCAGGGGCTGGGCGGGTTGAGGGGCTCACCTGACAACAGTTGCTACTTAAAGTCGTACTCACCATTCCCACCATATTTTTAACAGCCTTCGGCCAGCAGATTATAAGAAAAGAAAGAAAAAGAGAGAGAGAGAAGAGAGTTTAGACTCAAGCACAGGTTGTTATGCAACACGAGCTGATCACTGCTTCAGGAAGCACCACAGCGGGCCCGCGGCGGCCCCGACCGGGAGGGGAGAGGAGCGAGAGTCAGCAGGGACGCACAGGAGAACACACAGCCACACCAGGCCAGACGCGGGCAGGGGCAGCCAGCCCTCCCTCCCGTGCCAGGAGGGGAGCCGGGCAGGCAGGGCTCGAGGGGGGAGGGGGCGCAGAGGGCACGGAGAGGCCGCTCTAGACACCAAGGGCCACGGTTCCAGAGTGACTCGAGCACTAGGCCACCACCGGCGGCCCCTGGGGCAGCCGGACACGTTCCTGCGGCCCGGTAGGAGAGTCGGCAGAAAGCCCCCAGGATGCCACCAAACGCAAGAAATTAAGCAGCTGGCTTTTTGGACTCAGCCTGGCCCTGCAAATGTAATTCTAATGCCCCCTTTTGGTAGAGCACGGGCTTCCAGCCCCCGTGGGTTCAGGATGTCTTGATAGGCCACATTCTAGAAGTGCCTTCCTGATTCTCAACAAGGAGACGGAACACGCTCATTGCCAAATGAGCAGGAACTCAAGAAGGGGCCATGTTACTGGGCTGGGCTCCAAATCCGGACTGGACACCACCCCGGGTAGGTGGGAGGCTCCAGGCACCGCTCAGATTTTCAGAGGCTAATCCCAGACAGAGTAACTTTGTTTCCGCACAGAAATGTTTCCATTTATAATAAAATCTGATTAATAATAATGAGGTATGTCGTTTTTTCAAGTTCTTACACTACAAGACGACCAGAGAGAATTGTTCTGTGACCTTCAGGGCCGCTATACCAGCCAGAAGCCCTCCCCCACACGGCAGTCACCCCGGGGTTCACGGAGTCCCTCCTTCCCCTTGTTCCTGACCCTCACTGGCTGGTAAGAAGATCGGGAGCTGTGAGACCAAGCTGGGAAGGGCCTACGTGAGGCTGAGAGTTCGAATCCTCCTGACTCCCGAATAAGATCTACGTTCCCCTAAAAGAAAGCACGTTTGTAGAAACCTGCGAAGCAGTATCCTGCATTAGAGTTGACCTTGTGTTCACTGCTGTGCCTCCCTCAGTGGCTACTCAGTTTCAGGCCGGGTTCATCCTCGGATCTGGGCATAAGCATCAGGGACCCTGCAGGGGACCTGGCAGGTTGGCCCCACATCTGCTGGCTGAGGGAGTGTGGCTGTAACGCTTGTCAATCAGCGGAGAAAGTTGTTGGCGGGGGCGGGGGACAGCTAGGTGCAGGCGGCCACTGGAAAGTTCAGGAAATGCCCCAAGATGGCAGGGGACAGGGGCCTCAGAAGGCCCTACTGCTCTCCAAACCCAGTGCCCAGAGAGGACAGCCTCTTGCCCCCTGGACATGCGTGTGCCTGGGGGGCTCTTTCGCCCCAGCCCTCGTCTTTCCCGTCTAGTCACAGAGGTTGAAAAAGGCAACCAGACCGTGTCACTTGCAGATGCCTGTATAGGGCCAGCTCACCCTGTCTCTCCAGCTCGGCCCGGCGCTCAGGCCTGGGCTCAGCCGCCCTGGCTCAACTCACCCGGCTGATGAGCTGCTCGCCCGTCTCCGAGGCAGTGATGAGCTTGCAGAGAGCTTGGAGGGCGGGGTTGGGCAGACCTAAACCAAGAAGAAGGTGGTGTCACCCAGAGAGGCCCCTGCACCGCTAGCCCTGCTGCCGCCCCAGGCAAAGAACCTGAGACACTCCACATCGGTGGCATTTTCAAAAGCTTGGGACAGCCAGGCGTGTGGGTCTCTAACTCGAGAACGGAGGCAAGGGTCCCAAAGGCCCGTCCTCAAGGTGTGTGGTCACATCCTGGGTTCGGGCTCAGGCAGCCTCGCCTCCTCGGAGGCACAGAAGGCAGCCTGCCTGGGCCTGGGCTTGGCCCCACGGCTCTGGCACAGCCGGCGCTGCCGGTTAAACCCCCACGGCAGCTACTGTGTGCCCAGCGACCCTCCGTGCCAGCACGCTGCTGTTTCGGGTCTCCTCCAGGTCAGGCGAGGTCTGTGTCTGCGACTCCTCGCTCCTTCCCCGCTGTGAGATACAGCCCCACCGCCCCCCGGGGACGCGGGGACCACGGCCACCAACCCCCGTGCCCACGCGGCCAGCCGGCCCCTGGGCGCTCACCCAGCAGGGACTGGATGGTGCTGCTGCACTGCTGGAGCCGGTCTCCGGGGTCGGAGGTTGGGAAGAAGACGGCCGCCGGCAGGCCGCTGGCCGGGGGGTCCAGCCGGAAGCCCACGGCAGTGAGCAGGGCCTGCCAGCCGGGGATGCCACCCACTTTGTTCTCCACGCTCTGCTGGGACGTGTACATGGCGTTGCGCTGCCCGTTCTGGATGCGCTGCAGGGACTTCTCCACCTGGAGGGGAAGGGCAGCGAAGCACCGCTCCAGTCAGCGGCTCTGGGGACACGCGAGGCCTCGGGCATGCAGCCAGGGCCACCTGCTGCCACCTGGGTGTCCCGGCCTCAGGACCGAGACCCGGTAGCCACGGCCCAGCTCGTGAGGGAGGGGACGAAGGGAAAGGTCACTGTCCCAGCGCCTGCGAGGCTGGGAGACTCTCAGGCCAGGGCCTGCCCAAACCACGGGATGGCTCCCCATCGCCAGGATAAGCCGTCAGGCCCTCCAGAAGCCCCTTCACGGCCCGCAGCCCTCACGTAGGCCGAGCAGCACCCGTCCCCGGGCTGTGAAGGGCCCTTCTTCCCCGGGCCTCTGACTCACCCTCCGTCCCGCAGCAGTGGCCCCTGGACCCTACGCCTCCCCCTCCACCTCAGGTACCCCTTCCCTCCTGCCAGGGCCTATACCCGTGCCTGGCACCCGTGGGCTGAATTTGTCCAAGAAGCCACCAAGTCAGCTCGCCCCTGCGACATTCCACAGCACTTCCGGCGGCCTCGGGCCTTCCGCGCGGTTTCTCTCTCTGGGGGAAATCTCAGGCCCACTCGAGAGACCGCGTGCCCTGGGCTGCATGGACCATCACTAGAGGGGCAGAAGAGTCGTCCGAGGTGTCACCTGAGGCTTTTCTTACAGTACAACCCAGGGATGCAGGGGGCCGAGCTCACAGGCAGGAGGAAACGAGTGGTCCTGGGCAGGAGAACCAGCCGGGTGACTCACCGTGGGGCTGAAGGTCCTTGGAGACACTGCCCACCGGGGCCAAGGGGTCCCAGGGTAGTCAGAAGGAGGTAAGGGCTGATAAAGCCCATGGCCTCTCCACTCACCCCAAGAAATGAAGCCAAGAAAGAAGTGACAACCTTTAAATGTGCTGAGGGGCCTCAAGGCCAAGTGGGGAGCCGAGAGGCCTGGCTCTTGCCCCGCGGCCTGGTCTTTTCTAAGAAAAGCAGCCTGGGAGCTGCAGACAGTAAGGAGGGGACCCTGGGGTGACAGGGACCAGAAAAGGTCCTACTACTGAGCAGCTGAATAGCTCTATGTGGTTTCCAGGACAGGTTAAAATCAGTTAAGAGAGTCTCCGCAGATTCTTAAAGCACGTGAGCGCAGCTACCCGGGAGCACATGGCGTGCGTCACCTCATGTCTGGCCTGAGAGCTGCCCAGGTTTCTCAGGTGACATCATTCCCACCCAGTCACACTCTGATTTCAGGCAGACCCCAAGCCTAGGAGATGTACAAGACTGACCTACCACCAGGAGAGCATGGAGCCCCAGGCCCAGGGAACAGGAAGTCTGCCCCACTGCGGGGACGTGCCCCCAAAGTGAACTGCCCAGCCAGAGCCTCCAGCCCGCTCCCAGGGCCTGTGGGGAACTGGTCCCCACTTCCTCCCTCTTGAGCTCTGACACAGCCGTGGCGCGTGTCCCTCTGTCCCTCCAGGTGGCAGCGGTTTGCCTCGGGTCTGGAAGGAACGTGGATGCGGCGTGGGCTGTCCAGCCACACCACGTGGACCCCGGGCTGGGGGGCGGAGCTGGGCCGGTCTGTCCGGCGCAGAACGCCATGGAGGCTAACAATTCTCAACTGTTAGAAATTGCCTTCCCCGTTACCAAAGTGGAAGGGTGGAACACGTTTTCTGTCACCGCCTCTTGGCTGGATTAGCTTTTGAACGTGTGGACAAGGATGTGGAGCCTCTGCACTCTCACCCCCGCCAAACACCAGGTCAGCTTTGGACTCTTCCTCCAACCAAAGTGAGGGGAAGGCCAGGGCATGTGACTTTAAAACACCCTTTCTCAGCCTCTGGAACCCTCCCGTGTGCCACCTACTTGCCTCTTCTCTAAGCCTCACCATAACCTGGAAAAATGAGAAGTTTTATCCCCCCTTCCAGAGGAGGAAATTGAAGCTCAGAGAGCCAGACTCGCCCAAAGCTTCATGGCCCAGAAACAGCAGCAGCGTGGGCCCCAGGACCTTGGCAAGGAGGCCGCAGCCATCCCTGTGACACGGGTGCCCACCGCTCAACCGACCGGCTCCACCTGTGGGTCCCCCCCCCCCAGCTCGTGTCCGCTGTGACATGCCAGGCCGCAGCCTCCCCTTCTCGCGCGCCTGCAGCCGGCTCTCGAGGGCACGGGCCCCGTGGGCGCCCGCGGGCCAGGCTTACCAGATGCAGCAGCACTCGCAGGGCGTCGCGGGCGCGCTCCGGGTGCTGGAGGATCTCCGTGAGGGCCTGGCCGATGAGCGACGAAGGACTGTTGAGCTTCACGTCACTCCCGATGAGCAGGAACCCTGCGGAGAACGCAGAGGGGCATCTCGGAGCCCGCCCTCCCCTCGATGGGGCAGCTCTGGCTGGGCGCCCGCTCCCCGGGGCCTCACAGCCGCCCTGCCTCCCGGGGGGCCTGCGGGAGGGCTCGCTCACTGGGGGGCCCGCCCGTGCCCTTCTGTCCCCTCCCCTTTAAGAAGCAGCGCTTGTCAGGGCTCATGTGTGGTGAGCGCAGTTTTGCACGGAAGTTGCTGGGGAAAGTGCCTCCGCTCTCCGGCTGCACAGGGAGGGAAGGCGGGAAGGAGCCGGGTGGACCCTGGGCTGAGGGGCTCCCGGGGCCCTTCCCAGGCTTGGCCACCATCCCAAGGAATGACCCTCCCTGTTTCCCCTGAGATGAGTCTGGGTCCATCTGGAACATGCTGGAATGCGGGGCAGGAGGACGGACTCCTCTCCGGCTGTGGGAACGAGCAGGCAGCCTGGGCTGCGGACGACCCAGGCGTCTACCTGGATGCTGCCCCCCTCCCGAATGCGGGGCGGGGAGGGGGACACTGAGCAGTCTTCTCAAGCCACCAAGCCACTTTAGAACCACCCTGCCCCCAAATAATGGAGAAAAGGGGTTTCCCGAGAGCATGAGTGAGCCGCGGCTGTTTCTAGGGGGAGCCGGGCTGCAGGACTCAAACACCACCTTCCCGCACGCAGCCCCGACTCGTACACCGTCTGTCACTAAGACAAGGACAAAAACACCGCACCCCTGAGCACAGTGGGAAGATGGGGAGGGACAAGGGTCCCGTGGGGACTAAGTGCCAAGCTCAGAGGCCAGGCTCCCCCAAAGCCAGCACTAGGCCCTGTGGGGCCACGGAGCCACCGCCGCCACCTCCGGTTCCCACGTCTCGTGGCAGTGGGAGCAGTTCCGCGACGCGGCCGGGCCCCAGGCCTCAGCGCCCGCCCTCCTCCCCCCGCGCGTCCCGGGAGCTCTCTCCTCAGCCACCTGCCGCAAGGGGATGGAGTCTGTCTTTTCTGTCCAAATACCTGTCTGGCAAACACCACAGCTGCACTGTGTTTGTGAAGCAAACAAGTGTTTCCGTTTCCCACCGGGGCTCATCCCCCTGGCACCGGCCGCCCACGTGGGGACCACGCTCCACGGCGGGCCTCCGCACGGGGGAAAACGGCTCCGGCCCTAGCGGCACCTGCCACCTGGATTTAGTTTGAGGAAGGGGAAGGTGGAAGCCATTTTGTCCCATTATTAAATCTATAGGTTATATAATATGTTAAATCTATATATTATAACAAAATGTACATGTTTCAAAATAGTGCTTTGGGTGTCCCTCTGTTTCTCGAGGTTTAGGACACCGTTTGGGGGTGAGTCCCGTGGCCACGGCACTGGTGGGACTTCGCCTTCGCTCTGGGGCGTCCTGGGGCAGGGGACAGGCCGGAGGGACAGCGCGGACGGAAGCACCGTGGGCTGTGTCGGCAACAGGGCCCCGGCTGGACTCTGGGTTGGCGGCCTGGCGGGACGGCTTCTGGCACAGGAGGCTCCACAGGTCACCCCCTGCCCCCCCTGCCATGGCCGGACGTCACAGAGAACATCCTCCCTTCACTCCCAGACCCGCGAGCCCCGGGGGCAGGCCGGCTCGGAGCAGGCGCTGTCGGCCCTGCAGAATGTGTGGTGCACGTGTCACAAGATGCGGAAGCCGCTCCTCCAGGCTGTGTCCCAAACACGGTCGAGGACTTATCCTTGTTACCACTGAGGGTGTCGAGCTTCAGAAAGCGTAAGTAACGGGTCTCGGGTCACAGAGCCTGGACGTGAAACTAGATCAAACCCAAGTGTTCCGACGACCAAACCTAGGGACTTTCTACCACATGGCTCTTTGCCACTGTCCTAGGACTTCACGTGAGGGCACCATAAAATGGGTCGCCTTCATTCACCCTCGTCCCAGGAGAAGTCTACGCTCATACCCCGATGGCAGGCTGTTCTGCTGCTCCCCAGTCAAAAAAAAAAAAAACGACTTTAGGGGCGCCTGCATGGCGCAGTCGGTTGAGCGTCCGACTCTTGATTTCAGCTCAGCCCATGATGTCGGGGCCGTGAGATCAAGCCCTGCGTTGGGCTCTGCATTTAGTGGGGAGTCTGAGATTCCTTCTCCCTCTGCCCCCCTCCTGCTCACACTCTCTCTCTCAAATAAATAAAATCTTAAAACAAACAAACAAGACTAATACCACAGCGACAAATGACTGGTTTGGCAGGAGGCAAGAGCCTCAGCAGACAAGGCCCTCTGCCTGCACCGCCCCACGTCGCCTCTCCCCAGTGCCCCGTCCTCCCTTCCCCTCCCCGACCTGGGAGGCCGTGAGTACCCAGCCCTGGGCACCCCCAACGGGCTTGGCCAGCGGCCCGTGCTCCTACCTGCCCAGTTGGAGGGGTGTGAGAAGGCCTTGCTGCTCTGTACCACCTTCATGGCCTCCCCCAGGGCGGCGCTGGCTTTCAGGCCATTGAGCAGGGACGAGTAGAAGGCGTGGAGAAACATCTTGGAAGCCGCCACGGGCACAGGCCACAGAGACACGAGAACACACTGTGCACCGGCAGCCAGGAAGGCCCGTGTCAGCGCGATGACCCCGTCGGCCGTGACCTTGCTGCTGGACTCCTGGGAGGAGCCGAGGACCACCAGCTTCACGGGAAGCCGCAGGTCCAGGACGTCGGCAGCCGTGAGCAGCAGCTCCTGCAGGGGCGGGCAGTCGGAGATGCTCTCCCCGTCGCTGGCGTCGTCCTGCACCCGCAGGGACTCGGGGATCGTGTAGGGGTGGCCGAAGGAGCTCTTGCTGCCGGCAGGGTTGCCGTCGGCACTGGGAGTGAGGACCAGGGCCGACAGTTTCCAAGAGATGTGGGTGGCAAAGTGGACGCACTCGGCCTGGGTCAGGGCGCTCATGACCCGTTCTTTGGTGGCTACGCTGCCCACCAGGGGCTGGCAGCCCAGCAGCTCTGACACCATGTACGCCTCCTCCTCGGCCGACGGCATTGGCCCCCACAGCCACCGGTCCATCACCGCCGACGGCAGCTTGGGGTTGCCGACAACCGCCGCCATGGACGTGGAGCTGGAGTACGTGGGCGCGTTCTTCCGCAGGTGAGACTGGGAGGGGAAGACGGACAAGCAGAGCACCCCGCCCGTCAGACGGGGGCCGGGCTAGCCGGCCGAGCCGCGGGCTTCCGGGGAGCACCGGGCTCCGTCCCCTCGGCTGCACCCGCGCTCCCAATAACCCCGTCCGCTCGAATTCTCAACACCATTTTCACCCAGGTGCTGGTCCTACCGCGAATCACACCAGCTCTGCCAAGCTCTGGCAAATCAGGACTGGATCTTAGGAAGGGCCCTTCCTGCCTGCAAGCCCGGAGCGGCGCTGCGGCGGGACACGAGGGTGGACGGTGCCCGCCTGCCCCATGCGCCTCGCTCCCACAGACCTCCCTGTGGGCCCTCCAACAGGGGAGACCCACTCCCGATGAGCCAGGCTCTGAGGGGTGACAAAAAGCAAGTCAGTCTCAGTGGAGACAGGGGTAACCCTCGCCCTGTACAGCCACCACGTGCTCTATGTGCTGCCAAAGAAAACAAACCACTGAATTATAAAACCTGCTAGAGGAGTCCAGCAAAGTTCTGCTTTTCCCCCAACGAGGACTTTTGATGCTTTTGGGGAAATATTAATATCAAATTATTTCAAAATAACCTTCTGATGTCCCCATGGTGGTGATGCCTCAAACTCGGAGCATGAGGAGCGCCAGCTGGGCATCTGTCAAGAGATGGGCTCTTCCACTCCCTGGCTAGCTTGGCAAACAGCCAGCTTACTGCTGTCGTCACCATGAAGCGCTCCTAGCACGGGCCATCTCTGACCCCCAGGGTGCCTCTGGCAGCAGGTGCAGCGAGCGGCGCTCTGAGCGGGACAGTGTCCGACGAGGCCAGCTCACTTGGCATCTGGGATTCAGAGTCAGCCACGGACACGCCAAAAACTCAGAGAAAAGCATTTTTTTCACTTTGAACTGATTTTGCCCCACGAGAAAGTTACCATTCTGCCACAGAAAACAGTCATAACTAAGATTTCCCAAACCCCTGTGAGGCAGATGTGGACCGGGTTTGAACCATGTCAATGATCACGGTCAACAGAGGCCACGGCAGGTCCCATGGGGGCCGCGCATGCCCAAGGGTTTGGGTTCCTGAATGAGCCACTTCCTCCCACTGGGAGGATCTCTGTCTGACCCAGCTCTGCCTGGTGGGGCTCTGAGGGCGTGTTCAAGTTTGAAGACTGCGGACAGCCGGGGCAGCCACAGCGCATGCCCGGCGGGTCGGGGTCCACGAGGGTCTGAAGGAGCCTGGAGAAGGGGAAGAGGATCGGGGTTGGCTGGAAGGCTCTCCAATTGGGTGGGCACACCAAGGGGGGCTGTGGGGTGAGACTCTGATTCTGTGGATGGCCCACTGTCAGCCTCTTGATATTCACAGCCATTTCTGCTCATACGCTTTTGCTGAATGAGACCCAAAATCTGTCCCCTGAAAGCTACCTCATTTGTGTTCAGTTCTTTTGATGGCCCGTGGGACCCTTTTCTTACATGTCTGCCCTCCCTGCCTGTGGCCCCTCTGCTATGGGCACACCCGGTGCCCAGTTGGTGGGCAGCACAAGGGCAGAGCATGCCAGGGGAAACCAGCTTCTTCAGAGACTTGGCCTGGCCTTGAGCCTGACCCAGTCCCCTGAGAAGCTCCCAGTCCTGATGTCACTGCAAAGCCATTTTGAGAGAAAGGACACAGACCATGGCTTTTGGAGATGGCAAAGACCGGTCAGGAGGCAGGGGGGCTGTCCCCCCACCTTCAGACAGATCTGCTCCAAAGGCAGCCTCTCTGGCCGTGAACTACAGAGTGAGCCTGGGGAAGAGATCACACGCTGCCCGCAGTCTGGCCGTCCTCTAGAACCCCCCCGCCAGGCGCCCGCCGAGAGCATGAGGCTTACCTTGGACTGTGGGCTGAGGGAGCGGATGGAGGGGACGGCGATGAGGGCGAAGCGCTCGTACAGGTACTCGTTGGAGGAGCTTCCCTTCAGGAGGGCGAAGGGGATGAGGTAGAGCTCCCCCTCCAGGACCAGGACCAGCTGCCGGTGCCGGCCCACGGGGCCGCTGGAGTGCATCAGGCCCTGCGGGGAATACGGGGCGCCTGAGTCCGGGCCCAGCAGGCGACAGCCTGCCTGCACCGGGCTCTACCGGGCCGCGAACCAGATGCGCCCGGGAAGCACCCAGCAGGCCCACAGCGCCCACAGCGCCCACATGGGGAGGGAGGGTGGCGGCTAGGGCGCTGCCCAGGGGAGCATCACCGACTGGGGGCTTCCTCCCGCCTCACGGGCCCTGTAGTGGAGGAGGTCGGGGGCCGGTCTCTTACGTCTGCCCGGCAGGGGGGAGACCGGGTCACCGGTCGAGGACCGGGATGTCCCACAAAGACAAGGACTGGCCCCAGTAGGTCTACGGGAGGCAAGGAGTTGTCCCAGAAAGAGCCCTGTGAGTCATGCTGACCCTCGGAGGGCCAGGCCAGGGGATGCTACGTTGGTCCAGAAACCGTAAGAGTAATGTAGGTGGGACTCTTCTCAGGAGAGGCAGTGACACTGTGACCCGCCCCCCCCAGACTGGGCTCAGGCCGAATGGGAACAGAGATCAAGCAGATGTCGTTGCTGCACAAGGAGATGCCGCCCAGGGCCTGCTGTGGAGCACGGGCCCAGCCCTGGCTCCGGGGACGGTCAGACCCAGGCTCCTGTCCCCCTCCTCCCCGCTGGCTGACCGGGCGCCGCTGTGCTCCGCGGGAGTGAGCGTGCACGCCTAACCCGCCGGACGTGCTGCCCAGGGTGCTGGGCTGAGGCCGGCACAAGGCACTCCGCTAACCCAAAGTGACACGTGCCTGGTGGGCCCTTCTTCAGTCTCCACAACCCTCCTGCAGCTTTTTCTTACAAAAAAAAAAAAAAATTCTAGATGCATCTAAAGAAAGTAGAAATAAAAACAATTTGCTTGTTGTTTGCTTTAAGAGCGATTTCCGGAGAAGGGGTAAAGAATCACTGTACGACCCAGGAAGGAGGAAGTGGGGTATGTCACACTGTTTGTGCTGGATTTCCGTATCGGCACAGAGAGGTAAGGAGGGCTGGGGGCCTGCAGTCAGCTCCTGGGCCTGGTGGGAGTCCCCACTGTGGCCACACCGAGGCCCCCCGCAGCGGTGACGACCGCTCACTGCTCGGGGAGGGCCCACATGCGAGCAATGTGGGGGCTCAGGCACCTGCCATGTGCAATACCAGACCTACCCTTGGCTGATCCAGGGGCACCAGGCATTTGTGGGACAAGATGCCAGCCCCAGCCTCAAAGGCCTCCCCTGCCCTCCCCTGCCAGGGCCCCAACCCCAGGAAGTCTCTGTCACGTGCCATCCCACAGGTCCCACTGAGTTCCCTGGGACACACGCCACTCTTGGCAAGTCCCCAGTCACAAGAGCACACCCATGCATGTGAACTGAAGGTGAGCAGAGGTGTGTCGGGCAGGGTACAGGTGACTGGGAGGCTGGAAGCCATTCAGAGAGGTGTCACTGATAGGGTCTCTGTAGGGACTCAGCAAACTCTGCCTGCAAGACCTTATCTGGGGCATCAGCCTGAAGACAGGTGAGGTCCTGTCCCTGAAGGTGACGTGGGTGTCTTCTCTGACTAGGAATTCTGACCTCTCTGAGGGGCAGTCAGTGTGGCACCGGCCTGGCCAGAAGAGGCCCGGGGGGCGGGGTAAACAGAGAACAAGCCTGGGAGATACCCAGAAGCCAGACTGTGGAGGGCCCCGCCCAAGGTCAGACAGGGAAGCGTGGCTCCCACAGGCTGTAAGCACCTGCCACACATTCTCTGGGGACGGACCTCCAGCGAAGTGTTCGGAGGCAGCCTGGGCTACAGGAGACGGGGCTGTGCGCACTGATTCAGACAGGGAGAGACGCACGGAGAGAAGGGAGACTTGCCGGGACTTGGCGAAGAGTGAGCTCAGTGGTGAGGGGAGGGAAGGCTCTGGAATTCTAGCCTGGAGAGGGAGTTTTCTCTGAATGAATGGAGTACCCCAATTCAGAGGTCTGGGTCCTCCCAGGCGGCCCTGGGGAGGGCCCCACGTGGGACCCCTGTCCGGGCAGGAAGGAGGACAGCACCAGCAATCCCGGGCTGCGGGCAGACAGGCCGCATGGCAGACTGACAGCTTCAGTTGAAAGACGGCAGGGAAACGGATTGAACATGTTGGAAAAGATGGCCTGGAAACGGTCTTCTGAATTCTGCCTCCAGGATACACGAGCATTGCCCTTGTTCTGAAAGATTAGCTATAATCCAATGTGAACTTGAGAAATGGAAAATAAAGTGATGTCTCTATCCAAATTACATATCATCTATTAGATAGGAAAGGAAAGACAATTCAGGGAAAGGCTTCTCTGCGTCTCCATCTGTCAGTCTAGAAAGGGTACTTGCTGGCTTCTTAAGTCCTGGGTTTGAGAGATAAAAAGGGCTCAGCATCAGCCCCACACCAGCAACTAACAGAGCCCAAAAAGTTCCAGCAAAGACTCACACTTTCTGACCTCTGAAGTTTCTAGAAGTGGATCTTTTGAAGGAGACCAAGACAACAAGGGCAGCGGTGCTGAAACCTGTCTAGTCCCCCGTGCTAGGGCGTTCCAGGCCCAGGATGGAAACGGGGACACAGAGTGCCCCAGCAGGGAGGCCCAGCAGCGAGGGGACTCGGGCTATGCCCAGTCTTTGGGGGGGGGGCGCGTTCCTTTAGCCAGGGCAGGCGGTGGGCACCTGCAGGTGGGTGTAAGCGGCTGTTGTCAACTTTACAGACTCTCAGCTACCCGCCCCCGTCCCCCCTGCCTCCTGCTGCCCCATCAACACCTGCCCGGTGACTGGATCCGTGCAGCGGGGCCTCCTCTGGAGGGAGCTCAGTACTGAGCTTCCTTGGTGGAGGGCGCCGAGGGGCGATGCCAAGGGAAGAGGATTTCCTGCTGGCCCAGGCCAGCGGCATGTGTGTGCGTGGAGACATGCGGCGGAGCCCAGCCTGTGTCCCTGCTGATACCCTTCCCTCAGCCCTTTCCACATGACAACCACGGCCCGCACCACCCGTGGTCTCGGCAGGCCTCCTGCCCAGCAGGCGTCAGGACTCTATCTGCACATCCACGACCTCACAGGCCTGTGGGTCAAAGCCGGCAGGGTGGTGTGGGGCCTGGCACCCAGTGGGCACTTGGGACACACGAGTCAAATGTGAACTCAAGGCTGTCTGCAGCTTCTTGAAATAAGGTCAACACAGGCCCTATAATTTTTACAGCTGACCCTTGAGCAACACGGATTTGAACAGCGTGGGTCCCCTTACATGTGGGTTCTTTTCAACACACACAGGACAGGACTGTAAATGTATTTTCTCTTTCTGATGATTTTCTTAATGCCATTTTCTTTTCTCTAGCTTCTTTGTTGTAGGATTACAGTATATAACACGTGACCTATAAAATCTGTGTTAATCGACTCCTTGTTCTCGATAAGCCTTCCTAGCAACAGTAGGCTATTAGTAGTTAGGTTTTGAGGGAGTCAAAAGTTCCATTTGGATATTTCACTGCACCAAAGGCGGGTGCCGCACATCACATAGGACCCGTGCTGTTCAAGGCTCAACCGCACTGTTATTTTTTCCTGGGCCTCTATTTCCAGTACAACTCATCCCCTCTCCCTCTGGGGTTTATAAACATGCACGGAGCTAAAACATGTAAGGGGCCCCTCTGGAACATCCAGCTCCAAACTTTGACCCAGGGACTTCGAAAGACCAACGTCACCACCATCCATCCTCATGTCACCATCACCATCACCCACCAGCTATTCACTGAGCGTCCGTGATCCCTGACACCTGTGGAGTCTGCCACCCAACAGTGACCCTGAAGTCCAGTTTCTGAGTTCTCCGAGGCAACCGCCACAGATCCCGAATGTATGCTTGGTGGGAACTTCGGATGCGATCACCATTTCTTTGGTGGGCCCTATACACACACATGGTGACGAGCTGCCCTGATTCGTTCAAAAGCACGGATACCAGAATGTGATGTTGCACGTGTCCTGACTTCTGGCTTAAGAGCTATGTGCTCCACACAGGTCACCGGGGTTCAAGATATCAGCCTGCACGCTCCCCATGAAGCAAGCTTTGTCTTCACTGGAGGACATGGGAAGCTGCTGGCTGTGTCACAACACCATAGGCCAGGGGAATAAACATCCCTGAGCATGATGGGGGAGGGACAGAAAACTCCTGGGTCCGGGAGTTTCCAAGCAGATTAGATTTGGGATAAAATGGACTCCACTGTCTACCACAAGGATTTTAGAAGCAAGAACTGGCGGGCATCTGGCTACTGCAGAGCTGGGTTACAGGCCTGGGATTTTTTTTTTTCCTGACTCACATTTTAGATCTAGTGAACTGGTCCAACAGAACACTTTTAAGGTAGAGAAACCTTTTCTGTGATGCTTCTGGGAGATCTTGGCATCACAGAAAAATGTAGGCAGTTGCAGCAATATCACTGTGGGGAGTAACCCCCAAACCACAACTAAAACCTAAAAAGACCATAGACCCTGTCAGCCAACCAGAAATGCAAGAGTCAAGGTCACCCCACGCAATGAGATTCCTTGGCCATCCCAACAACAAACCACTCGCTTGCCTGAAGAACCAGCAGAGGGGAGGGGTTTGGAGTTCGGGTGCTGGAGGACCTGACGAATGCCCAGCCCGAGCCAGAGGGGTCTGCTTGCCACCAGCGTCCGACTCCAGCCACACTGGCCAGAGGGTGTGCCCACGCTGCGGGGGCCTCCGTGCGACAGCGGCCCTCTCATTCTTGGCTGCTGTGGGGAAATGAGCCTGCGCACCCCTGCAGGCAGGGATCTGCCGGGGCAGGGCCGAGACTCCGCTGCTGCACGCCGCCGCTGGAGCACAGCCAGAGCCCGACAGCGCTTACCCAGGGAGGAACGTTCCCCTCTCGCCCGCCTGGCTGCTCTCACCACCAGCTTCACTGTTCTGGAACAGCTTCTCGCCTCCATATTTCCTTGTCCTAATTGGCTGTGGAAATGCTTGCTGTCCTTGGATGACGTGTGTCCTCATTTGAATGTTACTACAGATGTCTCACTCGGAAATCAATAGATGGGTTGGTGATGGGGCTGCCAGCCCCAAGCGTGCCCCCAGGCCCGAGCAGGCCCTCAGCCCCGAGCAGGCCAGCCTCAAGGGCCTCGGCCTCCGCTCCATAGTCTGGAGTGTAGGGCTGATTGTTTCTGGGGACAACTATTCCCTGGCCATCTCCACATCCTCCATCCATTTAGAAAACAGGCGCCAGGGCGCCTGGGTGGCTCAGTGGGTTAAAGCCGCTGCCTTCGGCTCAGGTCATGATCCCAGGGTCCTGGGATCGAGGCCCACATCGGGCTCTCTGCTCAGCAGGGAGCCTGCTTCCTCCTCTCTCCTCTCTCTCTGCCTACTTGTAATCTCTCTCTCTGTGTCAAATGAATAAATAAAATCTTTAAAAAAAAAAAAAAAAGAAAACAGGCGCCAAGTAGCAAAATCAGGCCACTTGATTTTGCAAAAGTCCTCTCCCCCAGAGCCGAAATTAAGGGCAGGCCCCAGTCGGAGCTGAGCTCTGCCCCTGCCTCGCACGCATAGAGAGGTCTGGGGTGAATTCCCAGAGCCCCAGCATTTAGGAAGGCGGTTTACCAACCTAACCAACTTGAACAGCAACTTTTAAGTAAGTTTCTGAGGCTCCTGGAACAGGTGAGTCCATGTAAACAGGCAGCGACCTTAGTCCAGAGCAGAGGTGGGCAAGGAAGAGTCATCCCCCTGATCAAGGTCCCTCACTCTTGCTACCTGTCCTGCAACTCAGTTTTATGACTGTAAATGTAGGAAACAGGGAATTTCAATAAATGGAAATAATAGTAAAGATGGGACTATAACTAGAATGAGTCCAAACTCCAGTGATACTGAAAGGTTCTCAAATCTGGACCTCTGGAGACTGATTCACCCAAATCCAAGGCAATTTCCTCCCCTCCAACTGGCTCCTTGATCAGAGCAGCTTCTGGCTTTGGTGGAGCCCTGTCTGCAAACTAAGGGGGTGATTTGGGACCTGAGTGGGCGAGCGGCTTCCCCTAGAGCAGCCCTGGGGGGCCTCATCACATCGGATGCATCTTCTGGAACATGGCTGCTGGCGTGTACTTCTGTGTGATACCGATCCCACCGCGGGACAGACTGGTCCAGGTCTGTCCCTTCACCAGAGGCAGGGCCAAGAGGCAAGGCTTACTGTCCCTTATGGTAATAGGGTGATTAAAAATGAATGCCAGGGACACGCACAGGGTCCCAGTCCCCTTCACACGAAAGCCCTGCAACTTTTCTTTGGTGACATTTTCTCCTACGGGTATCAGACAGGGCTTGACTTAATGTCTGCTGACGGGTCATGTGCAGACGTGGCTGGGCCCTCCTCACAGACAGCTGCACAGGCTCGCCCCATCCTGACAGCAAAGGACGGCGTGCTTCCAGGAAAGAGCCACAACCGTGTTTCCCTGAAGCCAAATTAAATCAAATACTGGTGCAAGCCGACGGTAAAATATTCTTCTGTTCCACTTTTCATACTGTCTGACCCAGTCCCTTAGCCACAGGACTGGGGCTACACAAAGGCACTTGTTCAAATAATTATAAGCCCCATGTGAAGAGGCTAATCGTTTTAGTCTTGGAGTGTCAGGGACTCATAAGCTTGGGCTTTCGGTTTTGATTTGTATTTTCACTGAAGATGTGGAAAAGCGTAGGGCTGGGCCTGGCAGCAGACAGCACTCAGAGCGGGCGGGTGGATGGTGTCGTGTCGCCCTCTAGTGGCCTCCGGAGCAGGAGGGGTGCGGGCCTTGGGCAGCGGGAGGAAGACCCAGCCGCCTCCTCCTCCTCCTCCCTGCAGCCCACCCCACCTGAGCACGACCTGCTAGCCTCAGACACGGGAGGGCCATGCACCTCCAGGACAGTGTGGACCCAACACACGCCAACAACTGCTTGCTGAACGAACGCATGATACTGTCAGTCTGGTGTCTTTACTGAAACACAGCGGATGACTTCCGCTAGCCAAGGACAAGCTCTTCCTCTGGCCGTTTACTTTATCGGCCTTTGGAGGGTCTCACTCTATGGCTCGTGAGGAGCCACACGCGTTCACAGTATTCGGACACCTGGGCCACAAGAGAGAATAGTTTCTCTCTCGGGAACTCAGGGTGTGCTTTCAAACTGCACGATGAGACTGCGCCCCTGAAGGTGGGCACGTGGGGCTCCGTACACCTGTCCCCACAGCGTAGCTCCCGAAACGCGAGCTCTGGGGTGCCAGCACCGGCTGGCAGCAGGGCCATTCCCTTCCCGGGGCGGCTCCCCTTAGGAAGACTCCGTTCCCTGCTCTAACTTGTTTATGGCCATAACTCTTGCCCTTCCCAGCAGCCCTGCAGGGACACAAATGTCTAGGCATGAGCTGCCACTATTCCCACTGGCACAGTTTTATTCGTTAAGTCACAGGGGCAAGTCCTCAGAGAGAAAAAACACAGCACAGCTTTGACAACCCCATAGACTCCCGGACAAGGACGAGTCGAGGCTGCAGCAGCTTCTCTCCTGCGGGGAAGCAGGGGATAGAGGGAGGGAGGGCCGCCTCTCCCTGCCCCCCCCCGCTTTGGACCATTCCATGAACTTCACTGAGTGTCAGCACGTATCGGGCCCGTGGCAGCTGCTGGAAACACAGAGATGAGGGACCACCCTTGCCTGCAGGGAGTGTGGGGTGGGCAGCAAGGGAGAGGAGGGGAGGCATGCCATGAGCTAAGTTCTGAGTCCAGTGAGGTGGCCGGTGCCATGAAAGACACGGGGCACAGAGGGGACCCAGTGGCAGGGAGGGGGAGGGAGTCTGCAGGGCAGTGGGAGAAGAGGGCAAGCAAGGCTTCTAGGAGGAGGGGACACTGGAGCTGGGCCAGAGAGACGTGAGAGCTTGCTAGCTTCACGTGACTGAGCCCCTGAGGACACGCTGGTCCCAGCCAGTCTCCAGCTTGGCCCCCTGCTCCCTGCCCCTCCTCGCCAGTCCCACCAGCCCACTCCGCATTCGTGAGGCAAGTCATCTGGGACCTGGACACAAAAGGGGAAGTGCAAAGGGCCCCAGAAGGCCTGAGTGAGTGAAAGAATGCAGGGTCCAAATAGCCTTCAGAGGAGCCAGGGGATCAGGGCAAAACGCAGAGCTCAGGGTGAGCAGGGTGTGGGAGTAAGTCACCAGAATGGTCTGCATGGCCATCTGATGACAAATCAGCCCAAGGGTATAGGTGTGTATTTCTTCCCTGGGATGCGGCACATAAGTCACGCTAAGTTAGCATGGCATCTGAGATGCTCTGAGCTGGGGCGCTCTCGGCAGTCTTGGCCCTTCGTTAAAAAGAGGACACCAAGGGGACAACAGTCCTAAGGAAGACAGGACAGCCAGTGCGTTGCAGGGAAGAAGACAGGCCTGGGCCCCTGTGCTGATGGGACCAGAGGCCCTTGGGTGCTGGAAGGGGCAGCTACGTGGGTGCAGCAGCCACCTCTCACCAGGGGCCCTCTTGCTGCTGCCACTGTCCTATGTGCTCCTCACACACCTCAAAGCCCAGCCCCACTCGGACTTGACACGCTCTGTGGCGTCGTCTCATTTTCTAACGAGGACACCGGACTCGAGGAAGAGAATCCATTTGGCCAAGGTCACCCAGCCAGGGAAGGGCAGTGTCCAGACGTGAGTCCTGACTGCCAGCCCCCAAAGTTCTGGGCTTCCCACCACCCCCAGCTCCCTGAGCAAGGGAAGTCTGCAGGGCCTGGCAGGCAGGTAGCCTCCTGAAAAATTCTGGGCAGGCCAACACACATCCTTGGCTGGCCAGCCAGGGAAATGCATAAGCATTTCCAGGGAATGAAGGCATCGCTGTCAAGGTGGGGTTCATCTCTGCCAGCTGGCTGAAGCAGAAGAGCGAGCCGCCATGGAGCCACCCCAATATCTGCGAGACAAAACTCCCGTCCGGCTGTAGACAGCCACTTGGACACACAGGCCTGCAGCCTGCTCTCCACAGGCCTGTCAATCACGCCCTCCCCACCAGAGAGCCAGGGCCCATGAGAGCAGGCACCCTGGGCATTCCTTGGGGTGGGCTGACTGAATGCTGGTGTCCCCCCAAATCTGTATGTTGAAGCCCTAATCCCCAGTGGGATGGTATTTGGAGGTGAGCCTTTGGGAGATAATTTGGTTTAGATGAGGTCACAGGGACAGTACCCTAACGAAGGAGTTAGCATCCTTACAAGAAGGGGAAGAGACCAGAACAACCATGTGAGGACACAATGAGAAAGGGGCTGTCTACAGCCAGAAGGAGGGCCTTCGCCCAGCAACTGAATCTGCTGGCACCCCCACCTGGGACTTGAAGCCTCTGGAACCACAAGAAATACGTGTCTGTTGTCCAAACCGCCGAGTTCACGGTGTTTTGTTACAGCAGCCAGAGCTGACTGATACACAGTCATATGCGAAGGCATCTGATAGGCTCACCATTCAGAGTCATACGATCCCCGAGCCCTTTGGTCTCCCCCAC
The DNA here is from genome assembly GCA_002007465.1 of Ailurus styani. NCBI lineage: Eukaryota > Metazoa > Chordata > Mammalia > Carnivora > Ailuridae > Ailurus > Ailurus styani. The sequence continues at coordinate 1,444,547 of LNAC01000410.1, forward strand.
TCAGTTAGCTCATGATGTCTGGTGAAGGATGGTGTGCAAAGTCCAGAGCCACAGAAACCCATCAGGGCCATTCTCAACCTTCTCAACAGATCCCAAGTGAAAGCATGTCTTTGACGCCAGACTCTGCGATGGAGTCCGTGGCTCCTGACAGTGGCAGAGGCCGAGGGATCTGTTCTCAGCACAAAGCACACCCCTGCCCAGGGCCTTGAATGAGAGGTGGGAGATGGGGGCCCTTCCCTGCAGGGTGAGGCAGGGCCGTGGGCACGCCCCCCTTGCCATCTGCTCCGGGCCCACACTGATGGCACTGTTCCCACTGACAACTGTGGAGATGGGCCCAGCCCCGTGCCTCCCTCGGCCCAAGACCTGATGAGAAGATGGGAGGAGGGCATCACCTCACGGGTCCCTGACACAGGTGAGGCCAGATCTGCCTGGCAGGAAAGGAACAGTGCTAGGCTTTAACCTGGCAGCTGGAACCTGGGGCATCTCCCACTAACCAGCGGTCGGCCAAGAATGCGCTTCCAGACACGGACTGAGAAGCTGGAGAGAGATGTGTGTTCTGGAAAACCCCCGGTTGTCTCAGGAGCCCATTTTGTATCTAAGGGGCACATGTGGGCACCGAGCGGGAAACGACATGTCCTGACACCTCGAAGCCTCTGGGCCCCGGTGGGGGCGGGCGGGGGACACTTACCCCTTCCATGGGCGCGATGAGCAGGTCGTACAGAGCACGGAGCGGGGGCCTGGCGAACGAGCCCTGCCTCCTGGGGAGAGAGGAGGTCCCGTCCTTGATCGGCGACATGGTGTTGCTGACCAAGCTCGTCATGCTCTGGCAGCTCCTGGGGAGAGAAGGGCCGAGGGGGTCAGCAGGGCCCAGGCGGGGCCGGCAGGGCTGCGCTGCTCGCTCCCGAGTGCTCCGGGTCCCGGGAAAGGCAGGTCGGAGGCCGCACAGCAGGGCCCAGCCTGGCCTCCCTCCAGGCTTCGCCTTCTTCACCTTCCTTTCAGGTAATTTTCACAGAACAGTGAGCACTGACAGAAACCGCAGGGTAAAGCAGCTGCACACAGCAGCTTACATTTCTATGGAGTTTTTCTGCATAATCAGATGTCCCAAAGTGCTGTTCAAAGGATTTAATTACATCCTTGTGGGAAGCGATTGTGTGCAGGCAAACGTGAGGACCATTAGAATCCATGGCAGCCATCGAGCGGATGGGGAGGACAGTGCCCTCAGGCCAACTGCTCTCTGGGCAGGAGCCGCGGACAAGACCAGGGGTGTGCCGGCCCCAACCCGGGGCTCGGGTCAGCGGCCGGGCACCTGCCTGTGCCCTGGCAAGCACCAGGCCCTGCAGGCCCCCGGCCCCGGCAGCCCCCGGATGGTGGGTCCGCTCTAGTGCACCTGCAGACCTGGGCTTTGCCTTTAGCTTCTGCTCGCGTGTTGCCAGGTGGTTCCATCAGTGCAGATGGCACCCTCAATGCCAAGAACCCCGAGTTTCACACTCCCAACACAGGACAAGACCATTCATTCCCTTAGAAAATGGTCCCTGGGGCGCCTGGGTGGCTCAGTTGGTTGCGCGTCCAACTCTTGATTTTGGCTCAGGTCATGATCGCAGGGTTGTGGGATCAAGCCCTGCTTTGGGCTCCGTGCTTACAAGGAATCTGCTTGGGATTCTCCCTCTCCCTCTGCCCCTCCCCCTGCTCTCTCTCTTTAAAAGAAATAAGTAAATAAAATCTTTAAAAAAAAAAAGAAAGAAAGAAAAAGAAAAGAAAAGAATGTTTCCTGACCACCGGTTACCTGCTAGGCCCCACTGTCTGCTCTGGGGGCCTCCAGAGGCCACACAGCACAGGTGAGCACAAGAGACAGCAGGTGGGGAAACAGGCCCGTTTCCACTGAAGGGCCCAGGCTGCCCCCCCCACCCATCCTGCGGCCTCAGCACAGCCTCTGGGGATGTTCTCTGCATCACTGCTGGACAGTCAGTGGTCTCTTAACTTTGATTTAGAGACTATGCATATTTTTGGAGTCTCTGCTACGTCCTCAAGGATGCTTAAGGAGAAAAAAAACGGGTCTTCTACGAGATACACCTCCAAGTTTTGGTAAATACTCTGGGCAGCTGGTAGTGGCAGCTTGAGTGTTTCCTGAGAAAAGACCAGAAGGCAGCTTTCCCACCTGGGCCTGGCCGGGATCCGCGACCATCTAAAGAAATGATTGGAAAGATCCATTTGTGTTCTCCAGGTATGGTCTCTGGCCCTGGCTTTCCCCCCATTCTTCTCAGCGTTCTCAACAACGTCCCCCTTGACCTCAATTCCGGGGCCGCGCCGCGCCAAGCCAGGAGCGCCCTCGGCAGCTGCCGCCCCCTGCGCGAGAAGGAAGAGCAGAGGACTCGGAGGCCCGGGAGCCTGCTCACGTCTGCGCCTCTGTCTCGCCCACTCAGGAAACGTGTCATTAGAAGCGACTGGGGCTGCCGCGTGCCTTCGCCCTCGGCGCCAGTGAAGCAGAGATCGCCCTGCAGTGACACTGAGAGGCGCACTTAATTCTACAGAACACGCCGCAAAGAGCAATGCTCCCCTGAAGGAGAGGACGAAACTGCTCTCCAGAGGAGATGCTCTGGCGGAACATGCAGTGTCTGTCACGGGCCGATGTGCACTCGGATCCTCAGCAGACAGAGCTCACAGCCCCCGGAGCCCGCACCGCCACCCGGTCAGCAGGACGAGGCGGCGACAGGCCCGCTCAGCGCCCTCTCCCTGAGCACTTCCCTTTCTACCCCCTAGACAGGTGTCTGCCTGGATGGCGGGCCTGTAACCCTGCGGGAGGCACCTGAGTCTGGTTAACCCAGCTGCAGGTGTCCAGAGGGAGTGCCGCGTCCCCAGACAACGCTGTGGCCACAGGTGCTCACCATGACTGGCAGGGTACTCCACAAAGCTCGGAACTTAAAGGCTTCTGAATCTGGAGAAAGAGAACCCAGTTCTAGAATAGCCCCATGAGCCCCCCTCTGGGGACCAGCATAATCCGAGCTACATGCGGGAGTCCTTCCAGCTGACTCAAAGCATACTATTCACGCCAAGAACTTCGCACTCCATGCTGGGCCAGTCTGACTCCTCCCTGGTGAGTGGAGTCCCAAGGGCTCAGAACATCAGGTTGGGTGGGTCTCGGAGGCCTGAGCAGGGCACATTGCTGGCAGGGGATGGTCCTCAAACATGGTTTCTGGAAGTGACCAAGGCAGTGCCTGGGAAGGAACATGTCTGGAGGGAGCTAGGGAGCTGGGGAGATATCTGGGGGCAGACCTGCTGAGTGCAAATTCTAGTCTGGGGCTGTAGGCCTGGCTTTCTGTACCTGCACAAAGGGGAAATGCTGTCCACAGGCACGAAGCGTGAGGATTGGAGAAAGCATCCAGCACTGGAAGTTGTTGGGAGTCTCAGCTGATGGGACAGTGAGTGAGACAAAGGCCTGGGCAGGAGTTGGTGGAGGGACATGAGCGGGATTCCAGAACGCAAGCACAGATGGCCATGGTGTCTTTTTACTGAAATCCATGAAGGCATCTAAAGGGCCCAACAACACTAACCTATTTCATATGTGGCCCTGCCCACGATGGGGCAGCCCTGTGGGGTCCTTGCACCAGGCTACGAGGAAAGGGGATGGCTCCAACAGAAGTCTGGGGACACCAAAGTCACAAGATGCTGACCAACTGCTAGTTAGGCAGAGCCAATGGAGGGCTTTCTGGGAAAGGGCCTTGTGATGTGGGCACCATCATCCAGAGTTAGCCTGCCCATGGACGAGGTGGAGAAGGCCATTCCAAGCTGAGGGAACGATGTGGGGAAAGGCACAGATGTTGGAGGTTAGAGACTGGAGCACCTGGGGGGATGAGTGTGGGGGACAAGTATGCCAGGTGGGCCTAGGGCTCTGGGATTGTGCCGTGGGGAGGCCAGGTACCTCCTTAAGCATCAGGCTTGGCTGAACAGGAAGCTCCTGCCCCAGGCTAATTCCTTCCCTGGTGCCATCAGAGGAGGGCCGTCTGTAATCTATACCCTTCCCGGAGAACACTCCTACTAGCCTCCAGGGCTGGGCTTCGCAGACCAGCTGTGATCAGGCCATGTGACACCGCACCCTCACCCCTGGCCAGCCTGATGGAGAACCCATCAGATGCCTTTGACCAAGGCTGGTAAGTACACAGTCAATTGAGGCATCTGTCGGCTCCAAGCAGGTTTCCTGGGATGCCCTCTCTGGGCATCTGTTTCCAGGTACCGCAGACTCTTCAAGAACCAGGACCTGGACACCCCAGGTCACACAAGCCCCCCCCCAGGGGCAAGGCCCCATGTTCGAGCCTCAGCTGAGCCCTCCTGCCTGTGGCACCTGACTTTGTCCTGTTCTCTCCCCGGCTGTCAAACCCCCCACATGTCATAAATACTTGCTGGTTTCCGCCCCTGGATGCCCTGTGAGGGCAGGCTCTCAGACCCTCACCCTAGTCCCTTGCAAGCTCTGGCGGGTCACGGATGAACCGTTTCCGGAACAACAGCTCCCAGGCCCTGACCCCAGCCCGGGTGGGCACACCTGGACCCAGACATGTGGCGCCTTACACCAGTCAGCCAGGAAGCCCCAGGGATCAAGCCTCTGATCTGTGCTTCTGTTCAGGGGAGGACACCTATCCCTAGAGATGCCATTTTCAAAGGAAAAACAAAAGCCCCCCAAATACTCCATTCATGTTTAAACAAAACCGAAACAACCTGAAACCATAATTTGAAGTTCCAGTTAATCCACATAGTCTCTTTCCCTGGGGCTCCATCCCAGCACCCTGAGATCATGAGCTGAGCTGAAGGCAGACGCTTAACCGGCTGAGCCACCCAGGTGCCTGGTCGCGTCTAGTTTTAATAAATTAAAAATCTACTCATTGTTAGGAAACCGTTGAGACTCTTCTGACCCCTATGTGGACTGACAGACACTGCCCCAGCCCCCAGAGCCAGAAGGGCCGTCACCTGGCCGGGACAGAGGGCACCACAGACGCACGCCCCGTGGAGAGGACAAGAGTCACGGCCAAAGGGCAGCAGGTCCCCCGGGGTTCTGAGCCCCAGCCGGCAGCGGGAGGTGGGCGTGAGCCAGTGTGCGGGATGAGGAGCCCTGGGCTGTCCTCCTGGCGGGCACACCTGCCTCCTTCCTGGTGCGGCCACCACGCAGTGAAGGAATGGCCATGGGGAGGGCCGGGGGTCCTCCATGGGGGGAACTTGCTGACGGCGCCGCTGTACCTCCTGCGGGGCCTTTCAGCCTGGCTGCCTTCTCTGCCTCGGAAACCTGACTCGAAGACAGAGCAGTGCCTTGCACTTCTCAGAACCGGAGCGCGGACACAGCTGCAGATGCTTGCTTGCCCCGTGGCAGGAGGGTGAGCCGCGGGAGGGGCGCATGCGGGCCCCTGGCAGGCCTGCCCCGTCCCCACTCCACGCTCACTGCCCTATGAGGAGTGGTTGTTCCTCCTTTACAGATGAGGGACTAAGGCTCCAAGAGAGTAAGAGACCCGCAGGAGATGGAAGAGGAGGGTAGGAGCCCGGCAGACCTCCCACCTGGCAGGGGAGGGGTTTTGAGCACCCTCCCCGCCTTCAGGACACACCGCAGGACCTGCCCACCTGCCCTTGCTTCTGATCCCTGCCTTCCCGGCTGCTGGGTCCATACAAGCCGAGCTGACCACAGGCAGCCCCTCCCGGGAGCCGCTCTGGGGCTACCTTTCTGAGAGCGACGGGGCTGCCAGGATTCACGACTGCACCACCGCACAGCGCCAGCAGGTGGCACTGGCCCCCTTTCCTCGAGGCCCGTCCATTTATTGCTAGGGACCCCGCGGGGCTAATTGACAGCCTAGCTCTCGGCAGAGATTTTCTCACACCACACCGTCTTTATTAGCTCATTCCTCAGATGATTTTTATTAATTTACTTCTGGAGAAATACTCGTTTTCTCCACTGCGTGGCTGTCTGGGTGGTAGCAGGGGAAGGAGAGGGAGCAAGCCCGGCGCCGGGGAGAAGGGAGGCCGGCAGGCAGGGCGGAAGCAGCTCAGCCTCTGCAGGAACAGAACGCAGGGCTGGAGATGATGTGTGCAGCGCTACCGAGGAGGGCAGCAGCATCGGGGTGTAGTTTATGTCTCGGGAATGATGACAAACACCAGGCGGCCTGGGCGGCCCGGGCTGCTCATGAATCTCCCTTCGGGGATGAAGAGATCTATTCCCCAAGCAGGCCGATTTATAACTGGGATGGGCCTGCAGAAAAGCCCAAGCGATCGGACTCGCTCGGGCTCACACACACCCGCACCACAGCTGTCTGGGCTGGGCCTGTGTGCCTGCCAGATGCCAACCAGCCCAGCCCCAGGGGGCAGGGGGGACTGCACCATGCCAGTCGCCCCTCCCATCAGGGCTCCGTTGGAGGGAACAGTTAGGTCACTGGGCACACGGCTGAGCACGCTAAGCACCCCGCCCCACTGCACACACACTGGGTTCTCATGCTTTCACATTCAAAGATGGAGAGCAGAACGAGCAGGTGGAAACAAGGGCGCAGGGGCCCGACTCTCCCTTGGGAGAGACGACAAAGGGGCCCCGCTCAAACCTGACCACTCCGGGGATGGCCAGAGCCCCTGGGCTGTGAGATTCCGTCCCTCCTGTCTCTGCGGTGTGGAGAGAGGAGCCAGCGGCCGGCGGCTGTGACGTGTGCAGGTCATGGGAAACCTCAACACAAGGCGGGTCCCCCCTCGCAGGCCCAGCCAGTCCCTCCGCTGTTACAGGGGAGCACAGGGATAAGCTTCCTGCCTAAGGCCATGAGGTCGGGGCTGTGTTCTCTGGGGAGCCCAAGGCCTGGTGTTGTTTTGATCTCAGGCCCCAAACCCTCATCTGGAGTGCACACCCTCCCCCAGGATAGAAGACACCGCAGGGACCCCCCGTCTCCAGGGGCCCTCTGAGAGCAGGACCCCTACCTCCTGGTCAGGGCCGTCCTGGGGACACAGAGGAGGGAGGAGGCTGCTCCCCACAGTGTGGAGCTTGCTCTAAAATGTGGCTGTCTTTTTCCGGCCGTATTTCTGACTTGGCTTCTCACTTCCTCAGGATGTCTTTATCAGACATTTTCACTTTCTAGGGGCCGGGTCAGGCAGCTTACCATCTGTGCTCACAGCCCCAGGGGTGAGCCAGGCTGCCTGGCCTGGGCCGCAGGGAGTCCTGCCTCTGCTCCTCTTGAGCCTGGAGAGCCCCTCCACCTTGGTCAGCGGGGTCTTCTTCCTCATGGCCGAACCCTGCTCTTGGGCGCACCCCCACCAGACAGTGAGCTGGGCCCTTTGCCTCCTCCCTGCCCTCAGTCCTGCCCAGATGTTTCAGAATCCCCTCCAGGCTCCGAACTCTGAACCGAGTCTTCTGAGGGATCGGAGCTGGCCTGAGATTTGAACAAGTACACGCGGTTTAAGGTACCAGTGGAAAAATTAATTGGCAAATCCGTTACATTCAAGTAGCCAGAGATGCCTCAATTCAATTTAAAAGGGGCTCTGATACCATTCAGTGACTCTCTGCTGAACATCCTCACATGAAGGGTTGTCTCCTCTGGGAGATGAAGGCTGTCAAAGGCATTTTAAGCACCTCTTCAATAAGCCTCGGGCGCTTTCTGCCCGCTCACCTCCTTAATTACCAAGTGCCCTGCTCGCCAGGTCCGGCTCCCTCCTTGGGAGAAGAGCTATGAGGCTGGGTGGGCTCAGGCAGGGACCCCTGCTTTTCCAGCAATGCTGGCTCCTCTTCAGCTCAAGGACCAGCCGGGGGCTGCGTGTGGCTTCTGGCCTCTGGCTCTTGGGCCCTCCTGGAATGTTCAGTGTGTTGGCAGGTTCGTGGCCAAAGTGAAGGGCTGTGGCACAAACCTCCACCCAGGGGAGTCACAGCCTCTGCCCACTTGGGGCATTGCTGTAGCCTTCTGCTCTTTGCTGTAATGTGCGTGAGGACCCCACGGCCAAACCTGCAGATTATTGCTTTGGGAAAACCTGATGCGCAGCCTAGCCTTGCACGGGGTTACCTCCTAACTAGGCTCAGGAGCTGGGATGGATGGCCACAGTCAGGTAGTCAGTGGAGGACAGGCTTATCACATACTCAGGGATGGAAAGAAGAAACGATGGTCCTGTGGTGGCTTGTCTAGCTAAAGTGTGTCCAGCAACACAGGAAAACCCCCTTCCAGAGGGCTTTGCCCCCATACACAATTTGTGAGTCAAACACGTCTGCCTCCTTTGCACCCAACAAACCTGTGGAGTCTCACCTACTGGCTCAGAAAGAACCTCCAAAGCTGTATTAGTGTTGTCCAGAGTGAGAAAACAGCACCCTAGGGGCTAGTGAGCTCCCCGTCACTAGAGGAGTTGAAGCAAAGGTTGTGATCATTTGGCAGGGGTGTTAGATGGGCAGGGATCTGGGGGCCAGAGCACTGTCTTTGGAGACTGACAGACTGGATCCTAAAGCTGGCTGTCACTGACGAGCTGTGGGACCTAGGCAATGAGTCTCAGGGCCCTCACCCTTAAGAAAGGGTTGCGACTGTTCTCCTCATGGCTGTTGTAGAGACTGGATAAGATAACACATGAAAAGCAATTAGCACAGTGCTGGGTTCTCAGTAAGTAATCAACAGACATTCACCACTATCATCATCATCACTGCCATTGCTATTAATATCTGTCTCAGTCCTGGCCTGGCCTGCCAGCCTTTCCTGCCTTTCCTGCCTTTCCTCCCTCCCTCCCTCCCTCCCTTCCCTTCCTTCCTTCCTCCCTCCCTCCCTCCCTCCCTTCCCT
>LNAC01000410.1:1463797-1539957 GCA_002007465.1 Ailurus styani
GGGTGCTTGCAGGCAGAGGGAATGGGATGAGCAAAGGTGTGGAGAAGACAGTGTGGGAGCTCTTTGGGGCCAAGGGAATAGCCCAGTTGAGCTGGGGTAAAGGGTATGAGTGAGAGAGGAGGAGGAGTAATGGTGGAAGGCTTAGAACTTGGAAGGCAGTTGAGAGCTGTCAGCCCAGACCTCTGAACATGGGGTGACAGGCTCAGGGCTGCTTTTTGGCAGATAGTCAACTGGTCCAGAGAAGAGAATGTGGGATGGCTGGGTGGCTACTACCAGCACCTGCTCAGAAGCAGCCCTGAGGGCCCAGAGTCAAGCTCACTGAAGCCTGATCAGCCCTTTATACCAATTAGAAGCCCCATTCTTGGTAGTTACTATTGTGCTAACACATGAATGTGCCTGAGTCTCAACATGCCAAGTGAGGCAAGTCTTCCACAAACCCTGGGCTCGGAAATCTTGACAGTGGCTCCCTCCTCTGCTCCAAGCCTCTGTCCCCTATCTCCCCTACAAACAGACTAGCTGGATAGAACCCCACTTTCCTGATTCCTCCCCACTTTTTTTTTTTAAGATTTATTTATTTGAGAGAGAGAGAGAGAGAGAAAACATGAGCAGGGGGGAGGAGCAAAGGGAGAGGGAGAAGAAGGCTCTCTGCTGATCAGAGAGACCAAGGTAGGGCTCCATCCTAGGACCATGGGATCATGAGCTGAGCTGAAGGCAGACGCTTAGCTGACTGAGCCACCCAGGCGCCCCTCCTCCCCACTTCTTGTCCTCTGTCTTCACCAGCATGGTTCTGGCTTGTCCTGGGATTGGGCCAGCTATCCTATTAGTCTAGACACATGAACTAGGCTGGCAAGGCTGAGAGTGGAAAAGTAGAAACTGACAGGAGACATATTACCAGAAAGAGAAATTTGCCCGGGAAACTCACTGAAGAGACAGCTGTTAAAATATGGCAGATGGGCAACTGGTGGCAAAGTGAGATACTGAAAGTAGAAGGTGGTCTTGGGTCAAAGGGGAATGGGTTGAGTTTGGGCATGCCGAGCATGCAGACAAGAAGTCTAGTTGGCAATGCCAACTATGCAGAGGTTGATTCAGTTATGTAGACACTTCCTTCCCGAAGGCCTAGAAACTATAGATATCCAGGTCTGGGACTCAGGGAAGACATCAAGACCAATGGCTTGAGTCTCATTCATTGGTTTACGCAACAAGTTACTAAGTATATTTTATAAATAGCTTGTTATACTGGGTTCTGGTTCCAGGTAGAATGGAATAGGCACATTCCACCCCACCCTTCCTGCTGGATATAATTCTAAACCCTGTATGGGGATGGACTGCATGGAGTAGCTATGCAAGGAACATGAAAAGTAAACAATATCAGGCAAACTGGGGAAGGAGACCAGAATTTGAAGTGCCATCAAATCCGTAGTGAGCTTCATGTTTTTCCCCCTCTGGAATCCCTCAGGTCTCCATGCAGCCCCAAATGCAGAAATGGTCATCAGTGGGAACAGACAAAGATCCAGGAGGAGCCCTATATTTCTTACTCAGAGAGAAGAGAGAAAAGCCCCCATCTCTCTTATTATCTCATCATTGTTCTCATGTTCTAGGCCACAAACAATCCTGAGTTGGTAGTGGCAGTGACAGCAACAGCGAGGGTCAGAAGGAGTCTAAACTCAGGGTAAGGAAACTTTGGGTCTAAACAGAGGAGATGTAGCCCCATGAGGGCAGGGTAAACCCCCCCCCTTGCCTTTTCTCTTCCTTTCTCCCCATGTCCCTTGGTCCATGATGTGAGAGTCACTGCAGGAAAGGTGCAGCAAGTAGGTGGGGGTGATGGTGTAAATAAAGCCCCAACTTTTTGGTGAGAGGACCAAAACAAAGAGCCCTGGGGAATTGAAAAATACGAGTGAGAACATAGAGAGGGAGGAGTTCAGAAAAGGGAGCACATAAAGTTGTTTATGAACAACTAATTCACCCCTAAGCCGCATACATGTAGACCTGACCCTAAAGACTATGAGAACCTAAATACAAGATGGCCCAGTTCCTGAACACCAATGAATAGTGCACCTGTGGGATGGACTTAAGTAGCATGGCAAGGACTTTGAAAATAGAACTTACACTGAAATCTGGTCAGAGCTTATTACCTAAACCCTAACCAAGTCAACTGCCCACCTCAACAAAAACATCAATGTCCTCCATGGAGTCAAACAAGACCCTGAGTTTAACATAATAACATAATTCAACACGTCCAGGATATAATCCCAAATTATTCAGTATGCAAAAAAAAAAAAAAAACTAGGAAAATCTCAACTTGCATGGGAAAAGGCAATCACCAGACGCCTTTCGGAATTATGCTAAGATGACACAAATGTTGGAATTGTCTGACAAAGACCTTAAAGCAGCTATTTAAAAATGCTACAAGTAAGGGCCAAGACTCTCGAAAAGATGGTAACAAAGAAGATCTCAGCAAAGAACGTAAGATATTAAGGAGGAGCAAATGAATTTTAAAGCTAAAATGTTGATTCAACTGAAAAAGTTGGAACTAAAAACAAAGAACTGAGATAAAAACTCGCAAGATGGGCTCAATAGCAGAATGAGGATGACAGAAGAAAATCAATGTACCTAAAGATAGAAGAGCAATAGAGATTATCCAATCTGATTAACAGGGGGAAAAATGATTTTTTTAAAGTAAATGAACAAACCTGAGGAACCTATGGTTCTATACTGAAAGACCTAACATTCATGTATTCAGAGCCCAAGAATGAGAGAAGAAAAGAGTGTAGAACAGAAAAAAACTGAAGGAATAATGAATGAAAATTTCCCCAATTTGGTGTCAGACATAAATGCACAGATCAAGAAGCTGAGTGAACCACAAACAGAATAAACAGAAGGAAATCCATGAACAGGTGCATCATATTCAAATGGCAGAAAACTAAAGATAAAGAAAAAAGTCTTGAAAACAACCAGAGACGAAAGATGTATTAGGTATAGGGAAAACAATGATTCAAATAACCGAGGATTTCTCCTCAGAGACCACAGATACCAGAAGGAAACGGAAATATATTTTTAAAGTGTTGGGGAAAAAAAGAATGATCAACCTAGAATTCCAGTCCAGTGAAAATCTCTTTCATAAATGATGGTGAAATAAAAACATTCTTGGATGAAGGAAAACCGGCAGCCTGAGATTACAGACATACTCTCTCGTTCATGCCTATGCAATCTATCACCTCCCTGAGGGTGGACAGGACCTATGACTTGCCTGTAACCAATAGAATATGGCACGGTAATGGATGTCACTTCTGTGATTATGTATATAAGACTGTAACTTCTGGATTACTATAACTTCTATTGCCTTGGTTTGTGCATCTTAGATGAAGTAAGCAGCCATGTTGGGGAGGCCTATGTGGCAAGTAATGCAGGGCAGTGTCAGGTCAACAGCCAGCAATAAACTTAGACTCTCAATCCAACAGGCTCAAGGAAAATAAATCCTGCCAATAATCACGCGAGCTTGGAAATGGTTTCTTCTCCAGTTAAGCATTTAGACAAGATCTCAACCATAACTAACACTTTGCAGCCTCAAGAAAAACTCTGAAGTGGAGGACCAAAATAAGCCATGCCAGGATTCCTGACCCATAGAAATGGTGGGATAATAAATTTTTATTGTTTTTAGCCACTAAATTTTGGGGAATTTGTTATTCAGTAATATAAAACTAATAAAAAACTAAGAGAATTCACTAATGGCTGACCCACATTAAAATAACTGCTAAAGGAACTTCTTCAGACATTAGGGAAATGATACCAGAAGGAAACTAGGAATATCATGAAAAAAGGAAAAGTACCAAAGATTAAATGTCTGAGTAAATATAATAGACTATTCTTCTCCTAACACTGTTTGATGGAATTTTAATGTATGTAGACACAGGATGCAAGACAAATGCAAGATGGGGGTGGAGGGAAAGGTTACCCCATGGTGATAAGATTTCTATATTTCATTTGAAATAATAAAATATCAATAGTAAGTAGACTACAGACTGTGAAAAGTATGTATGTTATAATCTCTGGAGCAACCATTAAAGAGCTGTAAGAGGAGATATGGTCAAAGACATAAGAGATACATCAAAATGGAGTTCAAAAAAAAGTTCAAGTAACCCAAAAGAAGTAAGGGGAAATAGAAAAATGTAAATCAGAGAAACAAACAAAACAAATATTAATATGGCATACATAAATCGACATGTATCAATAACTATATTAAATGTAAATGGTCTAAATATAGAGATTGACAGAATGGAATTAAAAACAAAAACATGACCTAATTAAATGCTCCTACAAGAAACTCACTTCAAATACAATGATATTAAGATAAGTTAAAAGTAAATGGATACAAAAAGATATACCATATGAACACTATTCGAAACAAAGCTGGAGTGGTTATATTAAGATCAAAGTAGATTGAAAAGCAAAGAAAATTACCAGGGATAAAGAAGAACATTACACAATGATAAAAGATCCAATTCACCAAGAACATACAATGATTCTACAGAGCTTCAAAATACATGATGCAAAAATTGGCAGAACTGAAAGAAATGGATAGATCGGCAGAGACTTCCACACACCTTTCTCAGTAGTTGTCAGAACTGGTAAACAGAAAATCGTCAAAGATATAGAAGAATTGAACATCATCCACCCACTGAGTAAAACTGACATTTGCTACACTGAACAAAAGCAGAATACATATTCTTGTCAAATGCATGTAGAACATTCCCCAAGATAGGACATACCCTGGGTCATAAAACAAACCTTAACAAATTTAAAATAACTGAAAGCATGCAAAATATGTCTTCTGCCCACCATAGAATTAGATTTGAAAGCAAGAAAATAAAGATACCAGGAAAATCTCCAACAACTTGGAAACTAAACAAGACTTCTAAATAATTGTCAAAGAAGAAACCTTTAGGGAAACTAGAAAAATACTTGGAACTGAACAAAACTGAAAATACAATATAAAATGTGTGGGATATAGATAAAGTCTTAGAGATAACTTAGCATTAAATGTTTATATTAGAAAAAAGATCTGATATTAATAATCTAAACTTGTAGTTTAAGAAACTAGAAAAAACCAAAATAAGCAGAAGAAATAAAATAACAGGGCGCCTGGGTGGCTCAGTGGGTTAAAGCCTCTGCCTTCGGCTCAGGTCATGATCTCAGGGTCCTGGGATCGAGGCCCGCATCGGGCTCCCTGCTCAGCGGGGAGCCTGCTTCCCCCCCCCCCGCCTGCCTCTCTGCCTCCTTGTGATCTCTCTCCCTCTGTGAAATAAATAAATAAAAAATCTTTAAAAAAAAAAATAAAATAAAATAAAATAAAATAACAGAGCAAAAATCAATGAAATTGAAAAGAGTAAAACAAATCTTAAAAAAAAAATCAATGAAACAAAAAGTTGGTTCTCTTTAAAAGAAATCAATAAAATTGATAATCCTCTTCCCAGACAAACCAAGAATAAGAAAGAGAAGGCAAAAATTATCAATATCAGAAATGAAAGAGGAAACCTAACTAGTGACCCCATAGAAATTTAAAAGATAATAAGGAAATACTACAAACATAAATGGATTCAACAACTTAGAGGAAATGGACCAAGTACTCAGAAACTGTAAACTACTAAAACTCATTCAAAAGGAAACAGATAACCCAAATAGTCCTATAACTACTAAAGAATTATATTCATTGTTGAAAACCATCCAAAATGACATCTTTGGGTCCAGATGGTTTCAATGGCAAATTCTATCCAACATTTAAAGAAGAAATAATGGTAACTCTTCACAATCACTTCCAGGAACTAGAGGAAAGAACACTTCCCAACTCATTTTATGCAGCCTGTGTTACCCTGGTACCAAAAGCGAACAAAGATAACACAACGAAAGAAACTCTGCAGACCAGTATTCCATAGATAGAAAACTGATATAAAACCAATTAGTAGGGTGCCTGGGTGGCTCAGTGGGTTAAAGCCTCTGCCTTCGGCTCGGGTCATGATCTCAGGGTCCTGGGATCGAGGCCCATATCGGGCTTCCTGCTCAGCGGGGAGCCTGCTTCCTCCTCTCTCTGCCTGGCTCTCTGCCTACTTGTGGTCTCTCTCTCTCTGTGTCAAATAAATAAATAAAATCTTAAAAAAAACCACACCAATCAATAAAGAACATCAAACAGAATTCAGCAACATATAAAAAGAATTATACACCATAGTCAAAGGAGAGTAGGGCTATTCCAGGAATACAAGGCTTGTTCAAAGTCAACCAATATAATCTACCACAGTAACAGACTAAAGAAAAAGATACATGTTTATATCAACTTATACAGGGAAGCCTCTCACAAAATTCAACTTAGGATAAAAACTTGCAAATGAGTAACATAAAAAGAGAATGTCATCAACCTGATAAAGAATAGCTACCACAAGCCTGCAGATAATGTCATTCTTACCTTGGGAACAAGGTAAGTATGTCAACTCACATCATTCATATTCAACACAGTACCAGAAGCCCTAATCAATGCAAAAAGGCAAGAGAGGACATAAAAGGCCTATGGATTGGAAAGGAAGAAAAGAAAGTATCTATACATAGAAGACATGATTGTCTATGTAGAAAATGGCAAGGAATACAAAAAGACTACTAGAGCTGTTGACTTACATAAGGTTGCAGGATATAAAAGCAATACCCAAAAAGTTTGTATTTTTACATACTAGCAACAAACAATTCCAAACTGATATTTAAAAAAATTATCTCCTTTATAATGGCTCCCAAAATGAAATACTTAGGTATAAATCTAATAAATATATATATAAGATCTGTAGGCTGAAACTACAAAATGCTGATGAAAGAAATCAAAGATCTAAATAAATGGAAAGAAATTCCATGTTCATGGGTTTTAAGACTCAGTAAAACAAAGACAGCAATTTTTCCCAAACTGATCTATAAGTTGAACAACATTCCAATCAAAATCTTAAGACATTTTTGTAGCTTTGGAGAAGCTAATTCTAAAATTTGTATGAAAAGGCAAATGAACTAAAGCAGTTTTGAAGAAGTGTAATTAGTTGAAGGAATAACACTGTCAGATTTTAAGACTCGTTATAAAGCTATAGTAACAAAGACAGTGTGGTAATAATAAAAGGACAGACATGTAGACCAATGAAACAGAATAGAGTCCCAAAATAGAGCCACCTGAATATGGCCAATTATCTTTTGACAAGGTGCTGAGATAACTTAATAGAGGAAAGACACCCTTCGGTAAATGGCTTGGGAACAACTGGGTATCCACATACAAAAAAAAAAAAAAGCCCTGTAAACTTCATACCTTACACAAAAATTAAGTCAAAATGAATCACAGATCCAAATAAAAAAATGTAAAACCACAGAACTTTCAGAAGAGAATATGGAGAAAAATGGACCTAAGGTTAGTGACAGATTTCTTAGACATTTTATAAAAACATGATCCATAAAGAAATAACTGATAAAACTGATGTCAGAAAAATTAAACTTTTGCTCTATGAAAGACACTGTTGAGAAAAGAAGACAAACTACTGACTGAAGGAAAATATTTGCAAACCACATATCTGTCAAAGGTTTTGTATCCCAAATGTAATATAAAGGTCTTTCAAACTCAACAGTATGAAAACCTACAACTCAATTTAAAAAATGGGCAAAAGACTTAAACAATTACATCTTCAAAGAGAATATAAGAATAGCACAATATAAGAAACAAGTGCATGAAGGCATGTTCAGCATATGAGCCATAAGAGAAATGCAAGTTAAAACCACAACAAGATACCACTACACATCTATGTGAATGGCTCGAATTTTAAAATGCTGACGATGTCGGGTGCTGGCGAAACAGAGCAAGTAGAACTCTCCTATACTGTGGGTGGAAAGCAAAATGGGGTAATCATTCTGGAACATGCTATGTTGTTCCTTGTGACATGAAATATATATTTACTATATGACCTAGAAATTCCACTCCAGAGGAAATGAATTTCTTTACCTATTTACCCTAAAGTAGTGAATCAATGAATGTTTAAAGCAGTTTTAGTTGTAACTACCCCAAACTGGAACCAGCACAAAGGTTCTTCAGTGAGTGAACAGATGAGCAAACTGTGGTACATCTGTACAGTGGAATTCTCAGGAATAAAGAGGAATGAACTGCAGATACTATAGTCAAAAATAATGAAACAAGATGGGATGGGGAAGGAGACAAACCATAAGAGACTCCTAAACTCACAAAACAAACTGAGGGTTACTGGGGGGTGGGAGGGTAGGGATAGGGTGGATGGGTTATGGATATTGGGGAGGGTTTGTGCTATGGTGAATGCTGTGAAAGATGTAAACCTGATGATTCACAGACCTGTATCCCTGGGGCAAAGAATAAAAATTAAAAAAAAAGAATCCACTAAAAAAATAAAATAAAATAAATAATTTGGAAGACCCAAAAACTTTAGACTGAGCAAAAGAAGCCAGTGTTAAAAGGTTATGCACTGTATGATCTATATATACGACATTCTCCAAAAGAAAAGATGATAGTGACAGAGAACTGACTGGTGGTTGCCCGGGGTTTGGGGTAGAGGGAGGTACAGAGAAGGACTATAGAAAGGTGGAGTTATTTGGGATGATGCAACTGTTCTGTATCCCGACCGTGGAGATGGTCACACGACCCTCACACAGACTGAAATTCACAGGACTGTACACCAAAAGAACAATTTTACTGTGTGCCAGTCATCCATTCATTGCCCCTGTGCTCCACATTCATTCTTCGTTGCCTGCTCCAAAATACTGGATCACAGCCCTTTACGTATTTGTCCTTTGCCAGCAGGCACAGTTTGGAGCTTGGGCAGCAGAGAGCTCTGGAGAGTTGTCAGGAGGAAAGACGTCTGCCTTCCTGCTTCCAGTGTGCTTGTTCAGCAGGCTCCAGAAGCACGTGTGCCCCAGGCCTGGCTCCTTCTGCATGGCTGGCTTCTCTGGTGTGCAGTGCCTGCTGCACAAGCAGGTTCTCGAGCACCTGGCCCTTGCACCTCCCGAGGTTGCTCCACGACCCAATTCCCGAAGCAAGGGGCTTTTTCCAAAGCGTCACCTCTGCAGCATGTGGCAGTCAACAACCCTGTAGTCATCAACATTCCCTGGTGACCACTCCTTGGGTGGTTCTGTAGTGGTGTGGGGCATCTCCCTAGGAAAGCTTTCCATAGCACCCTGGAAAGTGTGTTTTTGCAAATTCTGAGGTGGACTTCCAGCAAATTCCACAAGTTTGGTACACAGCAACTTCTCTGCCACTGAGAGCCATGGCAGTGCCTTCTCCAGAGATGCCTACATCTCAGCCCTCAGTGGGAGTGGGGACCCTCTTCCTTGGGCATCCTTCTCAGTCCTCAAGGGTAGTGACTATTCCTTACATCTGTGATTCCTATGTACTTTGGGATAGTTTCACTAGCCAATCCCTCTCTACTCTAATATCTATTATAGTTAACAATTTTTTTAAAATTCATTCTCCCTTCTTCCCTCCCTTTCTCCCTTCCTTCTTTCCTTCCCTCCCTCCCTTCCTTCCATTGAGAGAGAGAGCACAAAGGGGAGGGGCAGAGGGGGAGGGAGAGAAAAACCCAACTCACTCTGCTGAGTGCCCACCATGGGGCCGATCCCACAACCCTGAGGTGGTGACCTGAGCCAAAACCAAGAGCTGGATGCCCAACCGACTGAGCCACCCAGGAGCCCCGATTAATAATTGTTTACCTTCAATTATCCCTGTTTGGATTACTGTGTGTTTCCTTGTTGCTGCTTTGATCCTGGCTGAAACCTACTATATGTTAACTAGAATAAAATAAAATAAATCCTTCCATTACCAAATCCTAAGAGGGATTCAAAAAAGTAAGATACACTTTGGTGCCACACATTGATCCATCTGGTCCTCACGTGGACCAACCCTCAAACACATTCACTGTGTGAGCAGTGTGAGCAGTCCCTTGGCTGGGGCTGGGATTATTCCAAGTGAAGACAAACCTCTGCGCCTGAAAAGCTCTAAGAAGGTAATAGATGGGCACACTAATCCCCGCAACACAAAGCAATAAATGATGACACGGTGGGTGTGTGCATCTATGTGTACACACCGAGAGAGACCGGATGAACCATCAGCAGCAGGTGACGGAAGAGAGAGGAAGAGAGAGGGACTGACAAGGAGAATATGAACGAGCGCACAGCCAGTCACTGTGCAGAAAGAGCCTTTGGAGCTCTTGGACTCATGGCCTGATTTTGGCCACTCTTCTGCTGGCCGTGACGCGAGACAGAAGGAACAGGAGAGAAGCGCTGGCTCTGCAGGTAAAACTCGTCATCACAGCTCAGCAAAGGGGGAACCTGAAGGCCTCGAGGGAGAGGAGGATGTGGACCAGGTGGCAAGGCGGCAGGAGCGGAGGAGGGCACTCCCGACCCAGGCAGCTGCCCTGCTTTGGCAAACCGGGGATGCACCAGACCTCTTTCCTCCCCATTCTGCTCACATTCCAGTGCTCCTGACCCAGCTTGGGACCCTTGGCCTGCCTATCTGTCATGCCTGCTGGGCCTGGTCACCATACTATCTCCCCTTTCCTGTGGCTCCTGAGGCCTAAGGCTTCTGGCTCAGGCTTAGCCCTTTCTACTCCTGGACCTCTGTTCTTGCTCCAGGCCCCTGACCTGGCGCTTGCCCACCAGCCAGAGTCCCGGCTGGATCCCTCTCCGGCCCCCTGCATGGAGCTGGGTGGATGGCTTAGGTTTAGATCATCTCGGCCACAGAGAACAATGAGGGCAAAAGGTTAAAGTCAGTACAAGCTGGTCTGAGTGTGGGATGACAGTCCGGGTCCCGGAGAGGGGCTGAGAGGGGAGGCGGACAGTCCAGCAAGGGGCAGCAGCTTCCCTCTGGCGCCCACCTGCCCTGCCAGCATCTGCTCCTGGGACCCTGCAAGAATCCCAGCCCCCACCTACTCCAGGGAACAGAAATCATGCCATCACCAGCGGCCAGCTCCAGAATGCTGTTCGCACGCGGCTCTCCCCAGAGAGATGGAAATAGCCCATGAATCAAGAGCCACTGAGCCGTGCCAGAACTCACTCTCTTCTCAGGGACAGGGCTTGGCAAGAGGGTCCAGAGAGGATTTTCATTTGTAAGGCTGGCCTCCTGATCTCCCCACGTACACACTCTGTCATTGCTCTGATGGGTGTGACACTGGGGGTATGACGGGTGCAGCGTTGCTCTGATGGGAGCTCTGTACAGGCACGCTTTTATTTATGCCTCAACACTCCTTGCTACTCATTCTTTCTTCCTTCCCCCGACCCCATCTCTTGACTTCCTTTGCACCGATAACCAGCTATGTGCCAAACACCGACCACTTGCAATCCCGAAGCCAGAACCAGTGGGTGAGAAGCCCCGTCTTAAGTTTCCGGGGTACGGGGTGGTGAGGCAGCTCCCACACCTGGAACCCCAGGAAATCACACCAGGGGCAGGAAAATGCCCCTTCTTTCAAACCAAAGGCTGCTCTATAATTGACAAAGCCCGAGGAAGCGAGAGTTACTTTATTTGGCGCCACTGTGTATTATCATGTGGGGCCTCCTGGTTATAGGAGGCCAGGTCTGGCTGGCAGCACCCACATTATAGAACCACTTCTCCCAGCAGAGAAGGTCTCAGAGATAGGAAAAGATGCACAGAGGACCGGTAATATAGGCATTTGCTGTGCTTTACCTGGCCAGTTTGCCAACAGCTGAAAAGACCTATTTATCCCAGAAGCCACTTAGCAAGAATCCCAGAAACTAAAGACATAGGACTTTGGGAACTCAAGATTTCTGAGACCTTTGAAATTCTTCCCATGTGAATCACCTGCCAGGCCCTGTCTGTGTTTTCACAGAGATTATAAGTGAACCTTTAAGATGAAAGGAGCCTTGAGCTTACTTTTAGGAACAAGGAAAGGGGAAGCTGTAGAAAAAGCATCCTGCTCCACGTGTTGTCTCCTGGAAGAGAAGAACCCAGGAGTAGAGACGTGAGGCTTTAAAGCAGAATGGGCTACACCATCAGGAGGAGGCTGGGGTATCTGCCCTGATCATAAAGATTCCATTCTAGAAGTTGCCTCCCTGATCCAGAGGGTCACACTGGCAAGTTCCCAGTGCCAAGTTTATCCCCGAGGATCCCCCCAGTGCTGACTGGACCAGAGGTGGACACCTGTTTTAAGCTAGGCCAGTCAGATTCCCTGCCCCAAAACGTATGCACTGGACTTCAGGGAGATGGGAGCGTGACTTCTTGTGGCTAGCTCTGTAGACTGTGTGTGACCAAAGGGGCAGCTCAGGGTGACTGTGCTCCTACCCTGGGAATGGAAGCAAGGAGCATGTTGTACCTCTAATCGCAAACCAGATGTCTGCAGTAGGAGGTGCACGTGAAGGAAGTGGCTGAGCAACAATGAGAAAGCCCAGGCATTCCTTTCCTGTTCCACGCCTGCCTTGGATTTCATGGGACTCCTCATCCCCATAACCTTATTATGAGCTCCTCCTGCTTTTTGGCTTAAAAAAGCTTATTTATTTATTTGAGAGAGAGAGTGAACAAGAGAGAGAGAGCACGCATGCGTGAGCACAAGCAGAGGGAGGGGTAGAGGCAGAAGGAGATGCAGACTCCCACTGAGCAGGGAGCCTGATGCGGGACTCGATCCCGGAATCCTGAGATCATGACCTGAGCCGAAGGCAGATGCTTAACCCACTGAGCCACTCAGGCGCCCCTTAAGCAAACTTTTGAGAGGCCTGCTGTGGAGGAGACTGGGGGAGAGCTGAAAGGTGAGCCAGGAGACTGTGGGCTTCCTGCAGAGCCAGGGTCACGGCTGCCCAAGGTGCTTGGCACCCTTCAAACTTGGAGGGTGCAGGGGAAGTAGGCCAGTAAGCATCAGTGGGTAGGTGAAGTGGGAGCTGCACACTGGAAAAGGAGTCAGAATCAACCCTGAGGATAGGGACACTGTGGAGGCGATTCTCCTCGGAAAACCCGTCCCTGTAAGCCCACTCTTACCATTTCCCAGACTTTACAACCGGAGGGGACGTAGTGCAGCAAGCACAGACTCTGAAGTCACAGCCACTGGATCAAATCCACGCTAGCAGTGTGGCTCCTCCGTGTTGGCAGTGCCCAGTGGGTGTGACCGTTTCTCCTCAGAAAGCCAAAGTCACTGCCATATCCTCATCTCTCTGGAAATGCTTGTTTTTGGACAAAACGAGATTTCATTCTTCTCCCGACTATTACCCTAGAAATTGCTTTTCTCTGTATCATCTCAAGATTATTAAGCCACACTATTATCTAACAGTTACTACTTAGAGAACAAACCTTTCGTGGATCGGAAGAAAAATGATTGTATTTACCTGCCAGGAATCTACACACAATCAATACGTTCTGATAGGTGCTGTGGTTGTTCAATTGGTAATAAAATTCCTCTTCTGCAATGCCTTCTTCAGAGGGTCCTTTGACTCAAAACCAAAAAAGCCCCTGGCATCTGGTATCCAGAATAGTCGTGCAATTTTAACTCAGAAGCATTTTGTGAATACCCTGCTCATCTCATGACCTGGAATTACCTACCTAGTTTGTACTTGAGTGTTATGAGGAGGAACACGGGATTTTTTTCCTCAGTTTTTCTTCCTTTCAGTAAACACAGTGATCAAACAAATGAGAAGGTTTCACTTCCGCCTGCTCAACAGCCTGCGTCCAAGGAGACGGAAAGACGGTAATTGATTGGAAGGCCCCGTCACTTGGCCTCTTATTTCTGAAATCTTTGCTGAGAAACCATTGGCCGTGGAGTCCTCCTCCCCCGATGACATGACTCTGGAACTCTCTGCCATCAGTTTGGCCTTGTCACATCAGGGAAGCCCAGCTGGACACATCTGGACACGTGTGCTGAGAAAGACGCAAAGCCATGCGAACTGGGAGACATAGGCGTGAATTTCCCTGACTACGTGTATGTGTTTATGAGACGAGACCCACACGCGCTCCCATGCCCAGATACGCTCAGGAAAGGAAGCCGACCCCAGTCCGCAGGATTGCTCTGAGCGCCCAGTGAGAGCAGAGGCGAGCCCTGTGTAAGAGGTAGACGGCACAGCTGGACGGCATCGCCGTGTTGTCAGGACAAGCGCTTCTCAGACACTTCGGCCACACCGATTTTGGCAGCAGTGCGTGCTTTCCTTGGTGAAAACACCAAAGTAGAAGTAAAATATACTTGTGGTGAATATTAATTTGGTTCAAATGGTAACCAACTGAAAACGTAAAAGCTGCTCCGTCCTCCTACCGGGCGAACGCTGCTCCCTTCGTGTGATGAGCGGGGCCTGTATGACAA
The DNA here is from genome assembly GCA_002007465.1 of Ailurus styani. Lineage (NCBI taxonomy): Eukaryota > Metazoa > Chordata > Mammalia > Carnivora > Ailuridae > Ailurus > Ailurus styani. Next base: position 1,478,116 of record LNAC01000410.1, read on the forward strand.
TTGTGTGTTGGGTGGGTGTGTGGGTGCAGGTGGTGGGCGTGGGGGACATGTGGGTGTACAGGGAACGGTGTCAGGATGAGACCTTTCTACCTGAGGTGCCAGTAAATGTCAGCCACGGAAGGGACAGGCCTTCACTCTGCATAGACAGATGCACGTAGGACAAGGCTCCGAGAACATGTCCCAGGACGCTTGGGGCCCCAGCCAGCGCTGGGACCACAGAGGACCCGGGAGAAGGGAGTGAGGAGAATGAAGAAGAGAGCTCTTTGGAGAGAGCTACCCCACAGAGTGAGTCCCCATCATACCCTTTTGGGCAAGGAGTGAAGAGCGCCTCTCCTACCTCAAGCCTGGAGGGTGTGCTTTCACGGGGGTACCACTTCGAGAGCTTGGAAAGGGGCGCCCTGAACGCGGGAGAGAGATTGCCTGTTGCCAAGTGGGTCTCACTGTCCCACCCTTGCCCCTGCTCAGCTGGGAGTGCAGGTCTGGCTGGTACTCTTAGCATTTGCAGGGGGTTTGCAGGGGTTGGGGCCACAGGAGTGTTTCCCACAACCAGACATGGTCCACAGGGGAGGGGAAGGCTGGCATGACTTGTCTCGGGTTCTGTCCCAGAAGGCCACCTGGAGAGGCCAGAGGAGGTGAACCATGGGATGCCAAGGGCCGAGAAGGTGTCTTAAGGAGCCTGCAGAAGAAAGCTGGAGGACAAGAGATGCATCCATGTGGGTCCAACAAGGTTCAGACATGTCTGAAGAGCCTACGAAGGGCCCACAAGAAACAAGACTCCACTTTAACCATCCGCCAGACTCAAAGTTCTCAAAGCTACTTACCCACACGACAAGGGTCTTGTCCCCTCATCTGCCCTCCTTCCACCCCTAGTGAGAGCAGTGAGTGAGCAGCAGAGAGGCAGGCCTGTCTCCTCCCCTTCCGCTGGCTTCCAGCCCAAAGCAAGGCAGGACAGCATAACGCTTTCCTGGGCCATAATGACACCCAGCCTGGCTGCGGCACACGACCACATTCAGGTTAGTGGGAGAACAATTTAAGTGGCCTCTGAATTTATTTGATAACAAGAGTCTATTCTGGGCTGTCTCCTCCTCTGATCCGGGAGACCACCACCTTTCGGCACGGAGGAAGGGAGGCATCCTTGTCCTCCTCCTGGATTATTTTCTAGAGCCCAGGTTTTGCTCAAAATTAAGGAAAGGACTGCTCTGTTCCTTCCAGTCCCCAAAAGGGAGCTCTGCACTCAGAGCCACTGTCCTGATGTCCTGAGCAAGAGGCCTCTGTGGTGAGCAGCCACACTGGCCTGTGTGGGTGATTTCTTTCTGCCTGGGTAAATCCACCAGTGACTGGGCTCCTCATGTCTGAGAAGTGAAGATGAGAGAGCTAACAGAGTCCTGAGTCCTCCTGGACTGGAGGGCCTGCAAAGTGCCAGCTGCTATGGGAGATCCCACAAAGTATGAGTCTGGGGCGTCAGGAGCTCCAAGCCTAAAAGCGGGGCTGAAAGGCAGACAAATGTGACCGCACCCCAGGCCAGGAGCTGCAAAGGGTCTGATGTAGAAGGACACGGGGGCTGTGGGGCAGAAGAGGTGACCCTTTAGGAGGTGGTGGTACTTGGGACGACTCAATGAGTTGGGGTTGGGGCAGGTCGGGGGGAATGAAGTAGGGTGTTTTGGGGAGGAAACAGCGAAAGCAAAAGGATAGAGGTGTCGTGAACATAAAAGCCATTTTGTCAGACGAATCTTCCTAACACCAGCACCCAGTGTAGGCATTACCTGCACGAGTTCCACAGATGCTGTCCCAGAAGACAGGGTGGTGCTGGGGACCACGGTTCACCTTTCCAGTCTCTCGCCCAGCACTGCCCAAGCCGGGCCCGCTCCATCCAAACCAGCATATTCTCCCTCTCAAGAACCCACTTTGCAGTGTGCCATCTCTGTTTTGCTTTGGCTGTGCCCTCAACCTGGACTCCCCGCTCCATCACCCCGGACCCACCTACACATGTGGAAATTATGCCTCTCTCTCCAAACCAGCTCAGATGCCTTTTCTTCTAGAAACTTCCCCTGAACACTTCTGACTCAAAGTGAGCTCCTTATCATATCTTGAGGTGAACCACTCCTGAGGTCTAGACATAAAGCTCCAGACACGTCACTGGTAACCCCTTCTCTGGATGGACAGGTGCAGAGGCAGGAGCCCTTTCTCACGTGTCCCTGGTCCTCACAAGCCCTAGTGCAGGGCCAGCCTGGTACAGGCAGGGGGGCTGCCTAAGGACTACTGAGGGCCACTCTCAATGCATCACAGCGCCCGGGAGACGTGCCTCAGCACCAGCAGGGTAGCCCTGGTACAATCATGAAATGGTGCTGTGGCAAAAAAACCCACCACAAGTTTCGCCTGCAGCCCCCTGCCAGAGGACCAAATCAGCCACTGGAACAGAAAAACCTGCACCTTTAAGTAAATGGTTGCTTCACAGCGATTATAAAATGCCTTTCTTCCATTTCCTTCTTAGAATCTTGAACTTTCTTCCTGTGAGGGGACCAAAGAAATGGGGGAACTGTTAGAGAAGGATTTTTTAAAAGCAGGGTTGGATTTTGGGTGAAATTTCTAGAGCACTGGAAGACCCTGTGCCCTTGGACAATGGTCCCAAATCATGGCACTGTCTAAAACAGGCCTTAGCTGTTCCTTTCCCCAGCCTAGCTGGGGACTGTCTGAGGGCTCCCAACCGCCCTGCTTCACTTCATTACAGGGTGTGTGGATGTGTGTGCACGTACGCACGGGTGAAAGGGTGTGTGTGTGTGCTTATCCGGTAGCAGTAGTGAGGACATGAGATGAATATGTGTATAACGTATATGTCGAGTGAGGGGTGTGTGTGAGCATGTCACTGTGTGAGGTGACATTGTCACAGGAGAGCTGTATGTGGGAGAGGTGGGTGTGAGGCATGTGTCCTGGGAGGGTAAGTGAGGGAGCGTGCAGACAAAGCGTTCTATCAGGTGAGTGGCTCTGGGCCCTTCTCCTGGGCATCCGAAATAAGGCACCCCTTCTCCTTTGTAGGGCCCTCGGTTCCAAATCCAGAGGGCAACAGAGTTGAGACATGTTCTTAATAACAGCTGAAGCAAATAGCCAAGCACCAGGGCCCTGCTAGCGTTGATCCTTGTAGCATAGCTAGGAGGCAGATCTAAAGATGTTTCGAGAGGCAGATCTTCTCTTTGTTAAAGATGTTTCGAGAGACTCCAAATTACAGGTCCTTGCCCAAGGCCCTACTGTTAATAAGCAGCAAAAGTGGGCCAGGGAGCCAGAGGAGCTAGAGTTCAGGCCCCTGTCTTCCCACAGCAATCCAGCCTCCAGGGGCTCAGAAGCTGCCTGACCCAGGGACACAGTTTCCTAAAGGCACTCAGGGACTGAGAAGCCCAAAGTTCACAGAAGTGCTTCCATTAGCTCAGCCCTCTTAGCAGCAGCAGGAGCTCCTATATGCTATGCGTGCTTTTTAATTTCATTTGATTCTATGTTCTTGTGGAAAACAGGCTATTATAAGGGAAAATGGTCTTCAAAGATCACCATGAGGTCCATTTCCCCTAAATACTAAGACCCAAGAAGGTCTCTGGGAGGAACATTTGCATATGTGACATGCACACTGCATGTTATTTAGAAGCATTTATATAGAGAGGGGTTTGTGCAGCACGAAGGTAGAGTGTGGAGTCGGGGCACACCTTTTACTAAGCCGTTGAAGAGAGAAAGTGTTTAAAGATGTGGGGTCACTGTTTAAAGATTTGGGTTTCCTACAACAGCATTAATACAAGTTACGTTAAGAAGCCAAATGACTCCTTTAACAAATGAAAAAGAGACGAGGGTTTAGGATAATGGAAGTATTATAGCGAAGTTTCTATCGTGTCTGCTGGGAACGGAGTCCTGCAGCTAGCCCTCCATGGGACACTGGGAGAGCGCCCCTCAGAGTGTTACAGACGCAGTGGGCCCTAATACATCATAATGAAAAGCCAATCCAACGTGATCCCCTTAAAGAAGAAAACTAGAAGGGCTGTGTGGTAGTTTTACTTACCATCCTCTAAAGCTAGGCGAATGGCACACGTTTGAGATTCCTATACAAATAAGGTCACCAGAGCTACCAGATGGAGTCTGTTTGGTGTGGATAATAAGACCACTTGACCGAGTGAGTCAAGGTCTGACGACACACTAAGAAGGCTGTGAGGAGGGGAGTTATTTTCTGAATGAGGTGTAGTCCCTACAAGCCAGAGGTGACTCCAAAAATCACTCCTGAGCCCCTACCTCTCTTGTAAGACTGTTTAATTAAAATGGAAAAACAAGAGGCAAGGGGCAAAGTGACTCCTCTCTTTCTGAGAGGAATCATGGCACGTCTTTGATCTCTCCATCTCTGTGCTGTTTTTGAATAGTCCTCTATCTGTTATTGTTTAGATGGAACTTTGCGCAGAAACAGCTCCCTGGTTCACAGGCAGTGTTTTCCTTAGGAGACATCCAGGAACCCTGGTTTTCTGAAACCAGTCAAAGTGGTGCGGGATTTTCCTTTGTTAATAGTGAAGTCTTCTACCTCTGGGGAAGAACCTGTCCCGCACGCCCCCCCCCCCGACTTCTCAGCAAAGCATATTTCCTTCTCTCTCTAATTGGATTTTCTAAAAGGATCCGTTTCCTCTTCTCTATTCCAGATGCTCGCGGTACAGCACTGTACAAAAAGCCGCTGGCTGGTGTCGTTCTTGTCTTTTTCTGCCACATTAACCCGGTAGGGGGTTTAACAGCTCGAGATTTTGAAAAGCTGTTGTCAAGTCGTGAAAGCCCCCAAATGCAACTTAAATGGTTATTAGCTGGTGGGAAACGTCCCCTGCATTCTAATACCTCCATTTAAATAACAATAATAGAGCAAATAATAACAATAAGAGTAAACTCCATGCCTTCGCAGCCCTGATTATACCCTACCGCCCATAGCCCACGCAGTCCACAGCTAATTTACACGGGGCCAGGGGTGAGGGGGCCGCCTGAGGCTGGGTGGGCAGTCCTGATTTTGCTTCTGGCCAGCAGGGGTCGCCCAAGTCCTCCAGCAGCCAAATCGGAGCTTCCATGACATCCTGGATAATTCCTTTAAACAATCCAAAGCATAGACAAAAGAGCCAAGGGGGTTCCTTGCTCTATTAAAAGCGCTGAAACACATGTATTTGCCAAATGGAAAGGTGCAGAATTAATTGGAAAAGAGATGGAATTTGTATTCCTCCACTCCCTTGGGGGTTTTATAATTAATAAATATTTGTAAAGCCTTTGATAAGTATGAAGTACCATATATGTGCTACACAAAACAAGCTTTTGCAAGCATCAGAATATACTTGTGGTGCATTCTACATTAGATTAAAGAAATGAAAGGTAAGAATAAGAGAAATGATAATAGTGCCACATAGTGACCCTCTATCAGGCGCCTGGTAGTTTCCCTATATCATTACTTTTGTCACAGTGATCCATCAAGATAGATACAATTATTCCCATTTCATAGAGCATTTTGTTAAAAGCTCTGTGAGACTCGGTCACTTGCCCCAGGAAGCCCAGCCAGTCAGTGGAAGAGTTCAGATTTACACTGGGCTTTACATCCAGCTCTTTACATCCAACTCCCAAGCTGGTGTACTTACAGCCCTTTTGTATAGCTGGCCTAACAAAATGTATGCATTCCTTATGCCACGGATTCCCTAAAGTAAACCCTACCACAGAAAAGGAAAAAAAAAAAGACCAGCCATTTTCAAGAATAATTAACGAAGTATAAATTGTGTAATACCAAAAAAAAAAAAAATTGAGTTGGCTATGGGGCTTCTAAAATAATGTCTCAAGTGCTTTTATTTCCTTACGTATATTCAATACTCTATAAAATATCTACAGATGTGAAAATTATAGTAAATATGTTCTGCAGTCTTAATTGCTAAACGATTACAAAGTAACTAAACAAGAGGTGGCAGGTTGCCCTGTGGCTTTATTCATCTCTTTCCGGAGAGCAGCAAAATCATAAAGTCTTCTCCGACACAACAGGTTTCTATGGTTACGCGAGACGTAAATATATTATATGTCCTGGGCGACGTGAAAGGACCAGCCAGGCGCTGTGTGTGCAGCAGACCCCCAGAGGGAGAGCACTCATGTAGATGGCACTCAGCAGCCAGCTAAATATTTGTTTCTAGGTTTACAACAGGGTAGGAGCAGGAATAAAAGCTGTCGGTGCTAGAGAGACTGCCTACGGAGCTCAGTGGATGTATGGGCACATTGGTCACAAAGAAAGGAGATGGCTCCTGTTGTGTCAGGCTTAAGAACCAGGCCTGAGTGAGCCAGGTAAGGCAGAGGCTTTATCCACCGTCCCTCCAGATCGGGATGGCCTATCTTCTCCCACTGGGCATCTGCCCGCCATGGATCCGTGATTATTCTGCTGGTGGGTCTGCTTATTTTTTGTTTTTTAACCTTAAAGAAGCATAACTCGGTAGTGGCTGCTGAGAAATGAAGTAAGAAAAGTAGCTTCCATTCAAGATAGGATAGAGTTGAGAATTACTACCTCTGAATCTAGGATTTACTCTCGTGTACCACGAGAGGCAACAAATTGCAATAACTTGCATCATTAAGGCTCGGGATGGAATACCGGAAAATCCCAATTCAAAGGGCGAGGGTAATAACAGCTTGGATCACTCCAGAGCTATTTTTGTTGCACAAATTGTGAAGCAGTGTTAAGTGGAGAAAGTCTATTGCCCATTAAACAGAATCCCTAAGATCCTAACCTATAGTCTCTCCCTGCTTAACCCTGAAGGGTTTCACAGTTCACCTGCCCTTGACCGCACATATTTCCGCTACCCGGGATCCTGGAAAGTCAGAGCCGAGGCGGATACATGTATTTTTTTTTTCCTTTTTAATGATTAGAGAGAAGAAAAGGAAGGCAGGTCAAGAACTCCTGGGGGGAAAAGCAGCAGCTCTTCTGGAAAAACTGTTTCTACCTAAAGAAAATGCTCCCTGGTATCATTTGGAGCAAAGAGTCAAGCCCGCTGATGGACATTTTTGCTTTTAAGGTTTTCAGAATACATTAAATAATTCTTTTAAATGTAAATGTAATCTGATGCTTGTTAGCCAAATGAAGGCTTAAACAAACCCCTGGAACATTTACCCAGTCAAAGGGGATGATCTGGGTCAGGAAAATAACATAGGGACTTCTTCAGGGGGAGAAGAGGCACATACGCATATCTGGCCCTCCCGAAGAGAAAATAAGGAGGCTGGCTTCCTCAGCTGTCTTCCAGGGTCCAGAACTGTGGTGAAGGCAGAAATGAAGAGGGAATGATGAGATGGACCAAAGGGAAGGCTGTGGCCATCCGAGGATGGTCCCACATGCACCAGACCGCTCGCCGAAACAAGGCCTCCTAATGAGTAGTTTGGATTGATTTGAAGACATGGAAATATCAGGCTGAAGCAGTTGCCAAAGGACCCTCCTGGGTGTCAGACCATCTCAGCTGGCTGTTTTCTGCGCCAGATACAACGCAAAACCAACATTTCCGGGCTAAAATATAGGGTTCCAAGAGTGTCATTTGGATTTCATTTTATAATCAGGGTTTGAGCCTGTCCTTGGCCCAGATAAAAGGAAAAGGAGGTCAGGACCAAATCAAGGATGAGATAAGGCTGTTGCAAAGAACAGAGCAGAGAGGGGATGCTGATGGCTTCCAATTCATGCACTCGCCATCTTGTCCCCTTTATGTCATGTGATAATCCTGGTAAGAAGCCAACACCCCACTGTGGGCTCCTCTCCAGCACGTTATCTGCTGCCATCATCAATCCCCAGCTCATGTCACTCTATACCCTTGGAATGTTCCACCCTCTCTCTAGACAACCCACATCACTCCCTACCAATAAATTCTGCCCAATACACACCTCCTCTATGAAGGCCATCTCTCTAATCCTGATTGCCTCTTAAGGCCCAGATCCTTTCATCTAACTTTTAGTATTTGAGGGCTTAATTACATAAAATCTAAGATCGACCTCGAGCTTAAAATGTTATCAACAGTTTAACAGGAAATCTGAAGGAGCACCCACAGTAAAGAGAGGGTCCCTGTCTGAGTCCACTGTGTTTCTGGAGTGATACCTCACAGCAGGGCTGGGCTGGGCTGATACCATTGCATCTGTGTGTTTGGACAAGTTCAGCAAGTCTGGCAGTGGGGAAAAGCAATGATAAATCAATGTGCTGAGTGAAAAGAGCACTGAAAAACAAGTAATCTCCATTCATTCATTCATTCATTCATTCATCAAATATTTGCTGAGCACTTTCTACATGGAGATAAAACAGAGAGTCCTACAGGTACCATCTCTGGCCTCCTGGAGATGCGGGTCAAGGGAGAGGCATACAAATAACCACACACGGCAGCGCTGGGTGACCAGTGGGCAGAGGGACACTCAAGCTACACTCGGAGTCCTCGAGAAGCTATGGATGGTTATTTGAAGAGATAAGGGAAATACACGCAAAGTTACTCTACACGGGCGAGAAAAAGTGGGATAGGATAGAATGGGTTACAAGAGCTGATGGTCTTTGCAGAACAGGAACAAGAGGCATGGTGTTTGTGGAGTTAGAAAAGCTACGCCCCTGCGGCGCCTGGGTGGCTCAATCAGTTAAGTGTCTGCCTCTGGCTCAGGTCATGATCCCAGGGTCCTGCGTTGGCTTCAGAGTCTACATTTCCCTCTCCCTCTGCCTGCTGCTCCCCTGCTCAGGCTCTCTCTCTAATAAATAAATAAAATCTTAAAAAAAGAGAGAGAGAAAGAAAAGGTAAGCCCCTTGAAGGTCACCAAGGATTTAGATAAATGGAAAGAAAACAATAGACCTTTGCTAAATGTCTGCCAGAGATTAAGGGCTGTGCGAGGAACTTCCTGGACATTCTCTAGTGTTAAGGCTCATAACTCTGTGAGGTAGAGATCATAATGCCCATTTTACAGATGCAAAAAGTGAGACTGAAGAATGTTAAACAATTTGCCTAAAATGGCATAGTAACAGGTGAGACTAAGATTTGACAAAGTTAAATGATTTTCCATCCACCCATCTACCTCCCACCGCTTTCTCCCCATTACCATCACTTGTCCACACAAGGCCTCTCTACCCAACACCCATCTGGCACCCATCCCATCATCCCTAAATCCCACTCACTGTCCTTTCCCCATAGGCAACTCTTCCAGTGTGTTTACTCTATATCATTTTGTCTGAACTTCTACCCTTAAATCTAGACATAGGCATTTTAATCATGTACGTGACACAGTATTACATATTTCATCTTATTTTTCCATGATATTTTTAAGATCCATACGTCCATGCTATAGTTCTATATTTTCCCTAAAACTTTATTATGAGAAAATTAAATATAAAGAAAAGTTGAAAGAATTTTAAAACAAATACCCAAATACTGCTTAGATTCTAACATTAACATTTTAGTAAAATTGCTTTACTGCATATCTATCCAACTATTTCTCTCTTTCCATTCATAAATTCACTTTCTATTTTGGATGCAATTCAAAATAAATTTACAGACTTCAATTAAAGTTCCCCTAAATACTTCAGAAGGTATGTTACTAGCTAGAGTATAATATTTGTTTATAGTTTTTAATTTAAAATTTATATACAGTAAAAAAAGTAAAAATAATCACATAAAATGAACTGCATACATCTTAATGTACATTCAGTGAGTTCTGACAAAAGTATGCACCGTGTCCACAAACCTATCAGGATACAGAACATTACTTTCACCCTAGAAAGTTCCTTCATCATTCTTCCTAGTCAATCTTTGCCCTCACCACCCCAGAGGCAACGACTGTTCTGATATTTTTTCACCATAGAGCAATTAAGCCGGTCTATTACTTCATATCAATGGTATCACATACCATATACTCACATCATATACTCTTCTGTGTAAGGCCTTCATTCAGCAGAATTTCATTCATTCATTTCTGAGATTCATCCATGCCATTGTTTGTATCTGCAGCTTATCGCTTTTCTTTGCCGAGTATGACTACACTGTATGACTATAGCATCGTCTGTTTGGTTTGTCCAGTTGTTCTTTTAGTCATAGACACCAGAGCTTTTTCTACTTTAGGGATGTTATGAATAGCGCTGCCACTAACATTCACATAGAATTCTTTTTGTGTACATGTATTTTTATTTCCCTTGTATAAATACTTAGGAGGCAAACCACTGGCACATTGGGTAGTTATATGTTTGGTTTCATAAAAACTGTCAGAACTGGGTGCCTGGGTGGCTCAGTAGGTTAAAGCCTCTGCCTTCGGCTCAGGTCATGATCTCAGGGTCCTGGGATCGAGGCCCACATCGGGCTCTCTGCTCAGCAGGGAGCCTGCTTCCTCCTCTCTCTCTGCCTGCCTCTCTGCCTCCTTGTGATCTGATCTCTCTGTGTGTCAAATAAATAAATAAAATCTTTAAAAAAAAAACTGTGAGAACTTTTTTGGAGTGAATATATATTTATAGTCACTCCAATAATACACAAGTGTTCCTGACATCTCAGCAACATCTGTGCTGTCAGTCTTTTAAATCTGATCCATTCTGATGGGAATGGAGTGGTATCTTCTTGGAGTTTAAACTACATTTCCTTGGTGACTCATGATGTTAAATATTTTTTTGATGCGGACAAGGCCACGGTCACATAACTTTATGAGCTGTATATTCAAATCTTTCTCCATTTTTAAATTGGATTGTTTGCATTTTATTATTGAGTTGTAGGAGCTCTTTATATATTCTGGGTACCAGTCTTTTGTCAGATATATAATCTGTGGCTTGATTACTCATTTTCTGCGTGATCTCTTTCTAGGATTTAATTGTGATAAAAGCTAACATCTACTCTTTTTCTTTTGTACCTATTATTTTCTATAACCTGTCTACCCCTAAGTCAAGAAGACTCTCCTGTAGTCTCCTCTAATGGTTTCAGCTATTATGTTTAATTGTATGATCCATTTTGAATTGATTTTTGTGTTTGGTATGAGGTAAGGGTTGAGGTTCATTTTTTCCCATGGGTATAACTATTTGTTTCAGCACCATTTGTTGAAAAGATCTTTCCCCCCATCAATTGCTTTGGCATCTTTGTCAAAAATCAAATGACCACATAATTGTAGGTCTACTTCTGGGCCCTCTATTCTTCTTTACCAATCTTCTTGTCAATTCTTATGTACCACACTGTCTTAATTACTATAGCTCTAGAGTGAATCTTGGAGTCAGGTGATATAAATTCTTCTACTTTTCTTTTTCAATATTGCTTTGGGTATTCTCGGTCAAGGGTTAGCAAACTTTTCTCTAGGGTCAGAGGGCCAGAGGGTGTCTGTCATAAGTACTCAACATTGCTATTACAGTGTAAAAGTAGCTGTCGATGATACGTAAACAAATGAATACGGCTATGTTCCAATAAAATTTAATTTACAAAACTGCGGCTGGTCTGTAGGCCATGGTTTATAAACCTCTGTTCCAGGTCCTTTGCATTTCCATGTAAATTTTAGAACAGCTTATCAATTTGAGGATTATGATTGATATACTGTTGAACCAACAAATAACTTGGGAAGAATTATCATCTTAACAATATTGAATGGGAAGAATTATCATCTTGGGAAGAATTATCATCTTAACAATATCATCTTAACAATATCGAGTCTTCCAATATATTAATATAGCAAAGTATATTGACTGAATTTTGAATGTTAAACCAGCCTTTAATTCCTGGGATAAACCCTACTTGGTCATGATAGATTCGATTTGCTAATATTTTGCTAAATATTTTTATACCTATGGTCATGAGGGATATTCATCTGTAATTTTCCTTTTTTCTAATATCATTGTCAGATTTTGATCCTGTAGTACAAATGATAAAACATTTCCTCTTCTACTCTCTGAAAGGATTTCTATTAAATGGTGGGTTTTTTCTTAACTATTTGATAGAATTAATCCGTGAAACCATCCAGGCTTTAAGTGAGTTTGTTGTTAAAAGTTGCTTTATTTTTTTTTTTTTGAGAGAGAGAGTTGGTAGGGAGGAGAAGAGGCAGAAGGAAAGAGAAAATCTCAAGCAGACTCCACACTGAGCATAGACCGGGCTCCATCTCATAACCCCGAGATCATGATCTGAGCCCAAATCAAGAGTTGGACACTTAATCAACTGAGTGACCCAGGTGCCCCTGTTGTTAAAATGTTTGTTTTTTAATGAGTTACATTTTTCTAACAGATATAGGGCTATTCATATTTTGTTTCATCTAGTATCCGTGGTATTTTAAGTCTATTTTCTTAAGACTTATTTATTTGTTTATTTATTTTAGAGAAAAGGGCATAGGGGCATAAGAGAGAGACTCTCAAGCAGACTCCCCAGTGAGCATGAAGCCCAAGACAGCTCAATCTCATGACCCCCGAGGTCATGACCTGAGCCAAAACCAAGAGTCAGATGCTCAACTGACTTGGCCACCCAGGCGCCCCTCTTCTAGTATCGGTTTTGATAGAATGCATTTTTCAAGGAATTTTTCCATTTCATTTTAGTTGCCATGTTAATTGGTATAAAGTTGTCCGTAATATTCTCCTATCCTTTTAATGTCCATAAGATCTGAACCAATAATGTGTCTTTCAGCTCTTACATTCATAATTCGTGTTCTGTCTCTTCCTTTCTTAGCCAGTCTCACTAGGGGTTTATCAATTGTTTGCTCTCCTCAAAGAAAGAATTTCTGGCTTGGTGAATTTTTCTATGTTGTTTTTTCATTTTCTCTTTCATTGATTCTGCTTTTATCCCTACTATTTCCTTCTTCCTACTTCATTTTGGGTTTACTGTGTTCTTCTTTCTAGAACTTAGGTCATTGATTTTACATCTTTTTCTATTTGTAATATAAAAACTTAAAGCTATAAATATCTATTTTTGTTTAGTTACATATCACAGATTTTGATATGTTGGTTTTCATTGTCATTTATCAGAAATATTTTTAAATTTCCCTTTTATTTTCTTCTTTGACCTGTGGCTTATTTAGAAGTGCACTTAATTTTCATATATCTGAAGTCAGAACACACACTCTACAGTATTTCAATAATTTTTTAATTCACTGAGATTTGTTTTATGATCTATCTTGTTATATGTACAATGGGCACTTGAAAAGAATATGTATTCTTCAGTTTGGGGATGTAGAGTTCCTTAAATATAATGAGGTCAAGGTGGTTAATGGTGTTTTTCTATCATCTATGTTTTACTGGCTTTTGTTTTTTTCTAAATGTTTTATCAAATTATAACTGTTCCCAGGATGCCTGGGTGGCTTAGTCAATTAAGCATCTGCCTTCATCTCATATCATGATCCCAGAGTCATAGGATCAAGTCCTGCAAGTCCCAAGTCAAGCTCTTTCCTCAGCGGGGAGCCTGCTTCTCCCTCTGTCAGCCACTCCCCCTACTGGTGCTCTCTCTGACAAATAAATAAAATAAAATCTTAAAAAAAAAAAAATTCTGTTCAATAAAGGGTGGTGTTAAAAATCACCAAATACAATTATAGAAAAGTCTATTTCTCCCTTTAATTCTATCAAATTTTGCTTCATTTGTCATCAGGCAAAAATGCATTCATGGTCTTTATGTGTTTTGGGCAAATGGTCCACTTTATCTTTGAACACTCTATCCTGAGGTCTGTTTTATCTGAAGACACTCCAATTTTCTTTACACTGCCTGTTAGTATGGTGTACCTTTTTCCATGAACTTACTTTCAATCTACTTGTAAATAGCAGGTATTTTTGTTCTGCCTTAAGAGAAATTCATTCTGACATCTCTCCTTTAACTGGAGTATTTAATTCCTTAATATTTAATTGAAGTGCTAATATGTTGGATTTAAGTCCTACCATTTTATCATTTTCTGTTTGTTCCCCATGGGTTCCCCCCACCCTTCCTCCTTTCCTACCTCGTTTTGGATTATTTGAATGTTTTCTAGAACTCCTTTTTAATTTATATTGGCTTTTTAGCTATACATCATTCTGTTTTTTAAAGCAGTGGTTCTAGGGATTATGACATACATCCTTTTCAAAGTATCAAGTAAAAAAGTAGAAACCTTGCAACTGCTCAGTCCATTTCACACCACCTCCAGCTTTTATCATATAGTTTTATCATATAGTGGTGCAACTATAAACATCATAGAATGATCTGATTTTTTAAAAAAAGATTTTATTTATTTGAGAGAGAGAGAGAGAGAGAGAGCATGAGCAGGGGGAGAGGCAGAAGCAGACTCCTCGCAGAGCAGGGAGCCCGATGTGGGGCTCACTCAATCCCAAGACCCAGGGATCACGACTGAGCCAAAGGCAGATGCTTAACCCCCTGACCCACCCAGGGGCCCCTGATTTTTTCATTTTATATCATCTTACATACTTTTAAAAAAAATAAGGGGAAACTAGTCTTTTGGTTTCACCCATTTATTTTCCTTCCCGATGTTCTTTATTTCTTCTTGAAGATTCAAGCTTGCACCCAGCACTTCCCTTCAACCTGGCGAACTACTTTTAGAACTTCTTGTAGCTTAGATCTTCTGATGTCAATACCCTCAGCTATTTTTTTGTTTTAATCTGAAAACATCTTTATTTTGCCTTCATTCTTCAAAGATTCTTTTGCTCTTTACAGAATTTTTTATTGACACTTTCTTCTTTCAACATTTTAAAGGCATCATTCCAATGTCTTCCACCCTCCATCCTTAACTCTGTTGAGAAATCCATGTCACTTGAATCACTGTTCCCTTCTGAGTAATGTTGATTTGCTCTGGCTGCTTTCAGAATTTTCTCTATCTGATTCACAAAAATGGCTTATGATGTACAAGCCATGGTTTTTTTCTTATTTATTTTGCTTGGGGGTTCTCTGAGATTCTTGAATTTTTAAGTGTATGTTCACCAGGTTTGGAAATGTTCTGGGCCTCTTTTCTTCAAATATTTTTCTTACTTTATTCTTTCATTTTCCTTTTTTTTCTTGGATATTAATCACATGCATGTGAGATCTTTTTATATTGTCCCACAGATTTATAAGACTCTTCTTTTCTCCCCCCAATCTTTTTTATCTCTCTTAAAATTATATACTTTCCACTGATCTATCTTCAAGTTCAGTTTCCTTTGTCAATTCCATTCTGTTGTTAAGCTTACCCAGGGAATTTTTAATTTTAGATATTGTATTTCTCAATTTTAGAATTTTCACTGTGTTCTTTTTTAAAGTTTTTAGTTCTCTGTTGAATTATATTTTATTACTTTATATTTGAAATATTCTGATAACATATTTTAATATGTTCTATACACTATTGTCTTATATTTTCATTCATTGTGAGTTATATATCCTTTGAAATCCTTGCCTGCTAATTCCAACATCCTGAGTCATCTCAGTTGGTATCAGTTGACTGTCTTTTTCTCTTAAAATTGAGTCATATTTTCCTGGTTCTTTGTATGTCAACTAATTTTTCAATGAATCCAGGACATTGTGAAAGTTATGATGTGAAGTCTGTTACTTTCTTCTAGAAAGTACTGATTTGGGGTTTTTTTTAATAAAGTAGACAATTAACTTGATTGGATTCAGATGAACAAAACTATCTCTTGAGTGGCAATTCAAATCTTAGGTTAGTTCTGTCTTTAGCTAGAATCTGTCCCCTACCTTTGCAGTTTAGGGCAGTTAGCCAGACATTTGGGGAGAGTTTCTACAAGCTGTGGCAGCCCTGAACAGGCTGGTCTTTGGACCAGAATGGCTATAGTGAGTGTTCTGTTGAAGTTTTAAATGCCAAATGTGCCTGCTGACTGTGGTTTGACCCTAGTCTTAAAGCCATAAAAATGGGAATCATACTCTGTGCCATTCCTTTCTTCCATGTTTTGACACCTCTCCAGAATCCACTTCATCTGTTCTCTCTAGTACCTTCTGGTAGGTGGTATTTTCCCCCCAAGATTTTAGTTGTCATTTGTGGGCATACTTCCTGGAAAGAGCTCATTTTGCCAGGGAAATACCGGAAGTGGAACTATTACAATACCCATTGTCGCATGGTATGCCATGGGGGGCTTCCATCACAGTTTGCCTATCTGCTCTGCCAGCGACTGCAACTCCCCAGTGACATAAATGCCTTTCTACCACATGGCTGTGTGGTGCGAAGGTACCTGAATGAAGATACCACCCCAAGCAAAAGCAAAGAGGTTGGCATGAGAAGCCACTTTGTGAGGAGGTGGAGTAAGAGCTGAAATGAGGACCCACACAGAAATGAGTTGCCACAGCCTTGTCATCAGGGGAGTGGCAGGAGGGCTGCGGTCAAAGAGCATTCTGGGGCTGTGGGGAGTTTGCTCTCTGGACTGCAGAGAGACTGGGGCCCAGAAATCTTATGTTCTTTTAAAGCCCAGATTTGACAGGATATGAACCAGGAGAAGCATGGATGGCGGGGCTGGGGATAGATTTAAAAGAACTATTACTTTTTCTGTGGATGGGGGGAGGGGAACCATACTGATGGTCACTTTATTTTTTTTTAAGATTTTATTTATTTATTTGACAGAGAGAGAGACATCACAAGCAGGCAGAGAGGCAGGCACAGAGAGAGGAGGAAGCAGGCTCCCCCTTGAGCAGAGAGCCCGTTGCAGGGCTCGATCCCAGGACCTGAGATCATGCCCTGAGCCAAAGGCAGAGGCTTCAACCCACTGAACCACCCAGGCGCCCCTGATGGTCACTTTAAATTTAGTCTGCAAGGCTGCTCTTCAGGAGCTTGAAGATGGAGGAGTGGAAGGAATGTACTAGAACTCCATGTCTGTGGCTTGGTATCTTGGGAGGCTGGTGGTATCACTGACACAGAAACTGGGGGAAAGAGAATGACTTCGGGCTTGGAAGGAGTCTCTAAGTAACCTCCCGGGCCTCTCTAACTTCAAACCTCTCTGATTCTATGTTTCCGAGTGTGGTTTTATGATCATGTTATTTATGTTCTAAAGCTTATTTGTGCTACTTCTGTGCCTTCAGCTTGATGGTAACATCCTAAAAGCAGGAAGTAGGCTTTTATTTCTTTAATATTCTACAGTATTTTTAACAGAGTTCAGCACTTGACTTTTTATCATCTTTTTAATAACTAATAATAATCAAGACTCGTATGTATTTGCTGGATTTTTAAATAAGTGAAGTATCTATATTACAGAGATAATAACCAATTCTGCTCTGGCCATCAACCTGGGAAGGCAACACTGCCTGGCAGAAATAGGCACAGATCTGGATTTAAATTCCAGTTCTACCACTTTCAAGTTGTATAACTATTGGCAATTTACTTCATCTCTCTGTGCCTTGGTTTCCCAAACTGTAAAATGAGTTAATACCATCCAGCTCATAAGGCTATGTGGCCAAAAATGGCATACAGAGAGCACACAGTGCAATGCCTACAACAGAGAAGGGCTCAGAGGTTGATTATAATGAGGTATTTTTCTTGGGGTAGGTCTTTAATAACCCCTCATGGTATTGCTTCTTCCCATATTTTATTCCGGGCGAGAAACAAAAGTGTGTCTAAAATCAGAAACGAGTCCATTTACGACTCAAAATGAATGGTAATGCGAATCCCCTCACATCGGGCTTGCATCACTGGACAGAAGTAGGAACTCAAAGGGGAACAATAGAACATCTCTGGTCTCATTTCTGCCACTGATTAGCTGTAAGACATAATGAAAGGCACTTACTCTCTCCTCACCTCAGTTTTATGAGCTGTAAAATGAAGATCATGTCTCCTCTTATCTGTTTTTTAGATTGTCATAAGGGTAAAAAATGAGACATGGAATAAATATACTTTATGGCTATAAAATATCAGGTAAGAATCAATATTTTATTGTTAAGCAGGCCTAATGAAACCCCTCCCCCAAATAACTTCACACTTTCTACATCGGCTCCACGTTCAGAACTAAGGCTGCAAAGCAGCTTTACCTACTGTCAAACACTACGGCCGCCGTCAAGAAGCAAGAAGACAGACACGACAAGGGTAAATGGGCAAGGCTTTTTCTCTGGAAAGGTGCCCAGGAAACTGTTCACCATGTTCTCTTTGGAACCCTTGAATTTTGTACCATGTGCAAGTAGCACTTATGCAAAATTGAAAATAAAAATGTAAAAAATGAGTGAATAGGAGACGCATACAAGAGAGCGATCAGTGTATTGATGCATCATTTTGATACATTATACTCAGGAATGTGTGGCCTTCGCTATCACATCCAGAAACCCAACAGTGCCTCTCGAATTCCAGCCAGGCCACCCCCTTGCAGAGAGTCTTGGCGGCAGCTGCTAAACCTCACGAGGCCAGCCAGGATGAACTCTTACCACGCAAGGCTATTTCCTTTCAGTGATTATGGACACACGTTCTCTTCCCAAAGTGGCATATGCAAGGGCAATTATACTTCCCACTGAGATGAGCTTCTTCCAAAGAAGGAAGAGAAAACCCATGGATCCCGAAGAAAGTACTGGTTACTCTGCCACAGTTCACCATGTACGCACTTAGCCCTCGATGCTTTCTTCCTTGACTTTGTGTGTGCTCCGAGGTCATTGAGAATCTTTAGCCTAAGTTAGCTGATTTTCTTTCCAGACTGCTCTGCCATAATAACATTATTATTCTTCATAAAATGATGAGGCCAACAAGGGTCAGGCATGCTAACTGTGATCATTTTTCATTTTAAAAAACACCCCTATAAGGCCAAAATAACTTAAGAAAACATGTTTTCTATGGCTAAGCTGAGAGCCTGAGAACTCCTTGGACAGCTTTGCCCCTGCAGTATGGTAAGACGGCTCAAGTCAACGCCTCCTCTGCCCTTCAGAAAAAGGAGACCATTTCTTTTGACTGTTTTCATTTTTCTTTAGTTTTACTGACGCCATGACAAAAGTATTTGATTTTAACTCTAAAAGGACACAGGATAGGAAGAGACTCTGATACCATTTCAGATTGTAGGCTCTCCCTGAGTCAGGCCCTAGCTGTTTCAGGTGGGTTTAAAGAGAAGGGATTTTGGTTTAGACTGTGCACAGCTAAAACCTTGCTGGTCCCCCTGAATGTATATCCTGGATAGGTAATTTTCTGCCAACAAAAGGACATTACTAGGAAATGTACATATTTTATACTTTGCTAGACAAAATTAGAAAATTATTTTCTAGTTTTCTCTAGAAATAAAAAGTGAATCTTCCCCTACCTGCATGCACAATATTTCTTGCTCGAAGGCTCAACATGGCTTTTCATTGTCCTGCAGGTTTTTTAAGTGGTTCTCTTTTCCTTAAGCCAATAGACAATGTAAAATATTTAACCCAGGAGCCTCAGGGAGAGAGGGCAAAACGATTTTGAATTCGCACTGGATGATTTGAACCACATGTCTTTCTCAGAAGCAAACCTCTGGCCCCTGGCTATAGGGCCAACACCCCCCACCCCATGGCCACACAGCATCTGGCCCCCTTGCACCTGTATAAAGGGGTGTTTGGGTCCAAGTCCTCCCTATACTCTATATTTCAACTGTGCTGCCTTCCCTGCATCTCCTTGAGTGTAGCAGCTCTCCATCGCATGCCTTGGTTTGTGCAGCATCCTCCACCTGGGTTTCATGCTGGTGTGTTGGCATGGCAAAAACCCACTGCATCTCTGATTCAGCTCAAGAAATACCTCCTCCAGGTTGATGGAGGGAGGTGGGGGGAGGATAGGCTAAATGGGTAATGGGAATTAAGGAGAGCACTTGTTTATGATGAGCAGTAGGTCTTAAATGTAAGTGATGAATTATTTAAAAAAAAAAAAAGCAACACCTCCTTCAGGAAGCCTCTCCTGGTTGAGCCCTCCCTGAGCCACAAGTGACTTCTCTGATCCCTATGTACCTCTCCTACCTTTCTCATAATTGATAACTACAGTAATTGGCAACTACATGAAGGTTTCTTATGTGCCCAGCTCTATCCTACTGCTTTTCAGAATTATTAGTTTATAGTTACAAAAACTCCATGAGATGAAATCGTTTGCCAAAGGTCATGCAGTGAGTAAGCAGCAGAGTCTGGATTGGGTATGCTTGAGTATCATTTCTCTCCTATTAGACTGAGCACCTTGCAGCAGGAAATGTACTGATTTCATCCCTGTAACCCCAACACCCAACAGAGGACCAGGCATACTGTATGCATTTGATGGATGTTTGCAGAATGAATGTCTCACTAATTAGGTGTATCATAAATCAGACTGATGGTAGTATGTCTTCTAACATGAAAGACTAAAAATTCCAACTTCAGGAAAAGACTTGGAAATGTTGGGGGGTGCAGGTAAACTTGGTGCCCATCATAAGACGAGTGTTGGACCTTGTGAAATTTACACGTGTGTTTCTGGATGTCTCCATTTACAACACCCATAAACCTGCTGGTCTGTGAGCTCCACAAGGACAGGAAACAATTCTTGTCTCTGAATTCTTGGGGCCCAGCACAGTGACTGGCATAACGGGGATATTCAGCAAACAGCTGCTGAATGAAAAAATGGATAAAAGATTTCAAATTTGGACACAAGGCTAACTTACTTGGAAAACTGCTTCTAAAACTGTCCACGCTATCTTCATTCCAAACACTTCACAGCTGTTCTTGCAACCAGTTGCATCACACTAAGTGACGCCTTATTTACTTCTTCTTTTCTGTCTTTTTCTTCTTCTTCCACTTTGATTTAAGCAGCTTCAGATTTACCTTGGAACCCACATGCCCAAGCTATCTCCAAGTAGACCAGTTTACTCATATGCCATTGACTTAAACTGAGCTCCTCTTAAAGCTTAGTGTTACGCAGAGAACAATTCAGAACTTCATTATCACAGCTCAAATTCCATTTCTATAAATACTGTTACGAACCCCAGGCAACACTCACATGTCTCAAACATAGGAAAAGTTCCATTACAGTCAAAGATTTTGCATGAGCCTTGGCAAATCTAGTGAGATCTTATCCACAATAAATACTTGCCTCTGGAGAGAGACAAATGGCTTGATGGAAAGAGCAGGAGACCAGAGGCTGGAGGCCTGGGTTCAAGTTCTGACTTTATTCTTTAGCTGTGTGACCTTGGACTTGGACAAGTCAGTCTTTGAGGTTCAATGTCCTCTCGAAAGGCGGCATCCTAGAGTTGCCCTACCTATTTCAAAGGGCTACTGGAAAGGTAAACTGAGGCACTATATGTGAGAATGCCTGGGAAATGTTCTATAAAGTACCACGTACATAACAGGTGACATGGTTATTGTTCGAGCTGGTACCTCCCTCCACCCTGAGCTCCCACACGTTTGCTTTCCTCCTCTCTTCTAGTCCCCACAGGCAAAGGGCTTAAACCTCTGAAGTCTCTAGTTCTTTAAACTTGCTTTTCTTTTTCAAATAAAGTCAAATATACAACAGATCCGAGTCTGTTTCAAGGTTGAGCTAAAATCACCAAGGCAATTATTTAGGGAGCATTCAGGGAATTGTACGTAAGATTAAACGATTACTTTAATGTTTGAACAGAAAATACGTAACTTCTCAAGGACTGTTGAATTATTTCTTTCATGATATGTCTTGATACGGACTATTTTCCTTTCAAGAAATATCTAGGGTAATGAACGATTTATCTTTTGAAAATATTCTTCAAGTCAAAGGGCTTTTATTTCTCAATGAGAAACCATTCTCCTTGCTCTCAAATTCACCGTAGTAAGATGATTTAAATGATGTGTTCGACTGCACTGTGACAGAATCTTTTTCTACTTTTTCATCTTGTTTATTTTTCCACATCTTTCTCGCTTCCACCTTACTGCTAAGGTCAGTGAGACTGGAGGACACCCAGTATTGGAGACTCAATGGAGGTTTCCAGAGGGGAGGAGAAAAGTCTACCAAAATCTCCCAAGAGACAGCCAAAGTCTGTAAAAGAGTGAATGAGACATTTTCTGTAGGTCTTTTTCTCGTCCTCAAACAAAATCATTTGAAGATGTAATTCTAGAGCCCCAGGAGGCGTGTTGGCACTCTTTGTTTTTGAGAAGCCCTTTCTAAAGCCCACCCTTGAATTCCGCTTCTAGCATTTAACTAGCTGTGAGAACCCTTGACAATTCATTAAAAGGCTCTGAGTTTCAGCTTCCTGATGTGTACAACGGGGACCACAATCATAGCCTCAGAGGATATTAAAAACATCTATGAGTTTGTACACCTGTGTCGGACACATGGAAAATGGCCAACAGAGGCCGTTTCCCTTCTTTGCAATCTGATAGGTACCTATATGGAGTCGGAATTAAAACATGAGCACTCACTTGGCATTACAGAGCACCCACCAAGGCATGTTCTGCACCTTGGTTTATTAATATTATTTAAGAGCGTAAGATGAAATCAAAGTTGTATCCATCCACTGAAAAATCCTATCTGCCATGGGAAACCGAAATGACTCATATTGTACAGAATCTGGACTCTCTTGCCTGTTTGACTCTTTTTCAAAGACAAGTTAGACAAATAGCTTTTTTCCTCCTTGTAACTTTTTGCCAACTATAATTCTCTATCTCTTTTAAATTTAGCCATTTCCAACATTCAAAAATGCTGTAATCCAAAGCCCTTATCCACTATAAACTATGCTGAGTTTTTATCTCTGGGGCTTAAAACTCAACACTGAGCTAAAGTAGGAGGAAGCAGACAAGAAGAAAAATACAATAAGACATTATGCTTGATTGAAAGAAAGTTTGTACATACACATACTCCTCTTGTTCTTTTTCTTTTCATTCTGCTGTTAGCCCTGTTTATTCCTTCTGTGTTCTTCTTTGGAAATGGCTTTTCTCATACATAGCCAGAACAATTCTAGCATTGATCAGCAATGTTCCCAGCTTCAGCTTTCATGTAATTGTGAAGAGACCATGTTTATATAGAAAAATGGAAAGATGGGCCCATCTCATTTAGTCATTGACTAATTTCCCTGAGTGCCAGTGACATTCTAGGTATGGTCCTAATGGTAATGTGGGCAGACCGAATCCCCACCCTCAATGGCTCGAGTCCAACAGGGGGGGGAAAGACATGAGAAAATGAACCTCATGCAATAAGTAATACTGTGATTAG
Source organism: Ailurus styani (assembly GCA_002007465.1). NCBI lineage: Eukaryota > Metazoa > Chordata > Mammalia > Carnivora > Ailuridae > Ailurus > Ailurus styani. The sequence goes on from LNAC01000410.1 coordinate 1,501,099, forward strand.
TGGCAGCCAAGAAGGAAACAGTGATACCCATAGCAGTAGGACTACCCAGACTTGACAACAACCCCAAAGAGATTTCCTAAGCCGTCAACAGGACTGTGGCAGCCAAAGCATCATGAAGAAACAAGTCCAAAGGAAGAGAGGGTTTGCCGTGGATGGCTGCAGGAAAGGAAATCAATGTCATGTATCCCTCAGTCTTCCTACTTGATCTTCACAAGAATGGCTTGTCTCCAACCTTGGGGTGATAATCAATATGATGCATAGTTTCAGCCTCATCAGGCCTAATTAATAGCTGTATACATGAACTCACAGGGAGACCCGAAAGTTAGCCCACGGCTGTCCCCTTTCATGGACAGGATAGGTCCATCCAACTTCTGGCTTTAGGTGGAGGTGTCCCCTGTGGCTTGATCCACCTGGGACATTGAAGGTGAGGACACAGAAAACGGACTGAAGCTCCCCCATCAGCAACACGCTCGCAGGAGGCCCACACGTTGAGGCAGGGGAGGGGAATGAATGTCAGACAGCTATGAGCCAAGTCCTGCGATGGAAAGGTACTCAGTCCTTCCTAAAAGCAGAAAGCTTTGGTGAGGGCTGCCAGAAAAATGAAGTGTTCTCTCCCGATGTTCCTAATTAGCAGTGAGATGAGCAGCATGCATAAGAATAAAGAAAAAGACAAGTTTACGATGATAACTTTGTCTCCATCAGACAGCATGTTTTTGGAAGTGACAGATCCTTAAATCAATTCTGCCTCTCCCAGCTTATTAGCACTGACTCCTCACTGCATTAGCATAAGTCTATCAAAAGCCAGGAAAGAACATCTCATTACTTTTGAAGCCTTAACGAGTTTAATTCGTTACTGCAAATCAGAAGAGTTTCATGTGCTGGCCTATGGATCAAGTTTTGTAATGTGGATGTTAGTTCAAGGTCTGCATAGCTACCACATCAGGGGAAGTCCACTTCTTTGAAAGTCCAGGATGACGCCCTGCTTTCATGGGACTGCACAGGGTGGGAGTGGGAAGAAAAGGCTAGAGCAACGACTCTGAAACACATGTGATCGCTTGGGTCATGCTTTGCTACACTGATGATGACATGTGGACCAGACACTCCTGATGCTCTACTGACCGTGTGTGGCCCAGTTTGGAGGTGCCCCCCACAGTTCATTCTTTTCCTCTTCCAATCCTCCTCTCCTCCAGTGAATACTCATGGAGGGCCTCTTACGTACTAGACACTGCTAAGGGCTAGTAATGTAAGACATGACCGCATGGCATTCAGGGACCCTCCTTGTTGGGACCGAGCTAACTTATACAATCTAATTCCAGTTAACCAACAAGGATACATCAGAGTTGTATGCACTGTGTGCCCAGAGTTTTCTAAATCCTGGATGGGAGGTAGAAAAAGAGATGAGGCATTGTGGGGGGGGAGGGGTCAGCTCCACAGCAGCACCCTGTGCTTCATCCCTGCATTTTGGCTTCTCCCCACCTGTGTAAGCCCTTCCTGCCTTCAGTAAAAGCAGTGCCCTGGGGGGGAAAGAATCCCAGGGGATCCCACACTGGCGGAAGCAGAAAGCAAATGCACACTCACAGAGACATGCATCCTGTGGAGGTGGCCGGGGGAAGAAGTGGCCCTTATTTGAACAGAGTGCTCACACCGGGACGGGGATAGGCTGTACAGGACAATGGAGCCCGAGCACGAGCTTTGTCGCCAGCACTCCTTGGCCACCGCCATTCTCTGTGGGCTGTGACGTATGTGGAAATGCTTGGATGATTGCAGAGCTTTGAAAAAAGTCCTCAGACAGCAGAGAGCAGAAGCACTGAAGGGAAGACAAGGGGGCAGGAAGGCCAGGCTGGTTGTGGGGGCGTGTTGTGGTTAAGAGCCTGGCCCAGAGGAGGGGAGAAGAAGGGGGCAGATGAGTAGGATCACATAGAGTTTAGTGATTGATTAAATAAACAGCAATATAGGAAAGGGAAATTTAAGGACAAACGATTCAAAGGCCTCAAAACTAAGGAACTTGGGGAGGAAAGATGGAGGCTTTAAAATAAATGGGAAAAATTGGGAGCCACGGTGTGCCAGACCGGGCAGCTGCCTGAGCAAAGGTCTGACTGTGCACATGATGACCTGGAGGTGAATTCCGGGGGCATGGTCAAGCCTCGAAATCAAGGCGGCAGACACGGGGCCAGGAATGTAGACACTTGTCCTCGAGGAAGATTATGTTTCCAAGGGAAAGTAGAGTAACCAAGGGTAAGTGAGAGGAAGATGGGAAACCACGGAAGGAGACGAAGGGGTGCATACAAAGCCTCCCCCAGCGGGGTGCATGCTGTGTTGAGCGGAGAGAGATACAAGCAGAAGTATGGTCGGCCATCAGATATTGAAGGGAACAGAAGCATGAGGCCTGAGCAAGGATCATCCTTCTCTCTCTCCAGGTCTCTGTGGGTGAGGGGCAGAGAGGGGCTGTGCTACCATTCAGCTCATATTCACTCCACAGGAGAGAGAGAACTCCCTGCCCTGCTGATGTCTGGCTTGATGTGGGACTTGCTTTAGCCAATGGAACGTGAGTGGACGAGAGGTGAGCAGGGCTTGCAAAGTGTCTGTTTTCCTTGGTCCTTTGCAATCCTGATTTCTGCTATGAGGAGAGTCTTGTCTGGTGACCACTGGTCACAGAACGATGAGACACAGAGAGCTAAGGCCTCCAGGGCAGGGAGCCTAAGCAGAATCACTCCAGCCAGTCTGCAGCCCCAGAACAAGAGATACATGTCGGTGGCTACAAGCCTCTAAAATCTCGAGGTGTTCGTGACACTGCTGGAGGAAACCCCGACTCGTGCAGTGTGAGCTGTGGGTCTGAGGAAGGACGGTGCCCTCCAGGGCCTCCTCAACCACTGTGCTCAAGTCACAAAAGGACAAATGGGATGAAAAACAATGCCTATTTTAGCGGTTCCAAGAGGAACTTGGTGGTTCTACTGGGGTCATTTTCCCAAAGCAAGATAAGTCAAGAGTTATATATTAAATGTCTTAAATATCGATTGTTAGATAAAGCTGCACAGAATCAATCAGAGAGAAAAGGCCAGGGAATTTCGCCAGGGCAAAGGGCAGGGTATACAAAGTCAGGGATATTGAAATTTGATTAGTTCAGAGAATTTTTACGAAATTGGTCATGGCAAAAGCCCGCCAACAGCTGATGTGACACTGAGATGGAAGAGCTGAAGGTCTGGATTGGTCGATAGATTCATCCTGCCCCTTCTCCCTCCAGCCCTTCTTCTAGCAGGGATGCCATCCCAAGCTTTGGGGGCAAGAACAAAGGATCAGAGACCAGAGATAAAAGGAGAAATGTCTAGTGTTTAATAGTGCTCCTGCCAGGTCTTCATGACATCTACCAAACAGGCCGGTGCTCTGGGGCCTGGGAACAGAAATGTCAGGGAAACCCAGGGAAACCCAGGCCGTTCACAGTTCCAGGCCCCGCACAGGCCAAACGACAGGCATAGAATGCTTTTCCCTTCATTGCTGCTGTCTGCTTTTTGTCTTTAGGCAGATTCTATCATTCACCAGATTAGTCCTCCCGTGTATAAGGGAAAATAAGCAATTTCAAGAATTCTGCTTTTTAAAAAGCTCATGTGACCTACAAAAGGGGATTCAATTTAGCTACTTCAGAGGTCAGACAAGAAGACCAACTACACTTATCTTTCTTGCTAAGCTGCTGATACCCTGAGAAGCTTACTGAATGCAACTTTCTGAATTTATTTTGTACTCAGCCTTTTGGAAGGAATCTAATTCTGGGAATCAGGGGCGTAAGACCAGAGTCTCCAGTGCGTTCCATTCATTTCTGCAGCTATGTCTCTTCAGTGATGTAATCTCTAACCTGGCATCATCTTCTTCTCAAACATGGATAGCCGAGCCTGTGTAAGTCACCTGATAGATAAAACCTGCCTTTTGAACCCAGCCATGCCCCAAGAAGACAGGGCATAAGAGACCCAGACAGGCAAACCCACCCCATCAGAAAGGGAGCCCACCTTCAGATCTTGCGAGAAAGAGGTGAACCTCAGGAGGCAGCAGCTGAGCGGCTGTGACACAGAGGACAATTCTACAGCAGATGACAGATGGACCTCCTCTTGTACCCATCATTCATTATCTGGAGGCCATGGGCCTTTCCTTCCTTTACAGCCTTGCCTGGGGAGGAATTCCTCTGCTCACAGTGACTTTTCTCCCCTCACTCTCCAGGGCCCAGCTCAAATGTCACCTCTCTGGAGGCCTCTTGAACAGCTGCCTTACCTTCAAGGAGGCAGAGCGAGGAGGTGCAGCCTTCTTTGTTTAGACCTTTATCATAACATTCGCACATGGTAGATTAATAATTTATACATTTGTTGCATGTTTCACACTGTGAGCTACTGCAAGGCCAAGAATTCCAGCTATTATTCATGCATGTATCTCCAGGCTCAGAACCAGCTCTGGCACAGACTAACTACACGCACATAAAATATTTTCAAAATGGTAACCTACTCTAATTTAGAACGAAATGGGAAACTCTTTGTTTTAAGGAACAAAATAAATGCTCCCATATTATTATATCCACTTTTACTCCACATAATTCTGGAAATGATTTAGGGTAAGAAAAAAATATTTGATTTTTAAAATAAACACACACTAGTTTGGATTGACTGGGGGGGGTCAGCCTTGATTAGCACAAAGCCAGAATTAGAAAATACTATAAAGATAACTTTAAACTTTCAAATACCAACTGTAACTTAAAATAAGCCAACAATGACAGTGCTTGGGTACTTGCTTTAAAGAACAGATACAAATAAAGCCATCTATCAATTGTCCATTTATTTACATGGATTAAATATGTCCTAGGCAATCCTGCTTTTGTGATTTGTTTAAGAAAACCTGCTTTTTTTTTTCTTTTTGGGGGGTGGGGGAATCTCTCTGGTATTGGATTAATCATAATCTTCTGTTCCTGACACCCTTTCATCATTGATCCAGGCATAGCCTGCTTTCATTGATTTACTTAGTAATTTTTTAATAATTTAATGAGTGCTCACACAACCACTACCCCAAACAAAAGCCAGAGAATAACATACATCTTATCATTTGTTACCTCCCATGGAGCCTATCCCCTGCCACCCCAGCCTGAGGAAAGTCCCATCCCAAATCCCATAGCCATCATCCCCTGCCTGTCCTTTCTGTACAAATTTTATTGCATCTAGCTATATTATTTTTTTAATTTTTTAAATTTATTTTTTTATTATTTGTCCCAGGGGTACAGGTCTGTGAATCATCAGGCTTACACCTTTCACAACACTCACCATTATCTAGCTATATTCTTAAAAGTGTATTTTTATTTCAGTTGTTTTAAATCTACTAAAAGGACTTCATGCCATAGGTAATATTTGAGGATCTGCTTTTATTTGTTCATTTTATTTCTAAGATTTAGCCACACCTTTGGGTTTCTGGTGGCTCATCTCTTTGTGGCTTAAGTTTCCATTTTGGGACTATTACTCATCCACTCTCTCACCGATGGCATGTGAGTTTCCAGCATTTTGCTATTGTTTACAGTGCAATTCTGAAAATTCTTGCTCATGTACAAGAGCCTCTCTTGGATAGGACGCCTGTGTAGACCTGGGTCAAAGGCTAAGTAAATATTCAGCTTTAGAAGGTAATGTTAACCTGTCTTCTGACGTGGTTGTGCCCATTTACTCTCTCACCAGCCCATATGAGGCATCTCAGGGGCCCACATCTCCTCCAGCACTTGGCACCGTCAGATTTAACAGTTGCCACTTGTGATCAGTCTAGAACTAACTGAAGTCATCAGCATTCACAAACTGGTACAACATAAATTAATCCATGAAATCAGAAAATGCACTGGATTATAAAAATAACCTATTATAAAAAAATTAGAAATATAGAAAAGCATTGAAAGAAACAAAAATAACAGCTGTAATTTATCAAGGTTTAATATTCATTACAATGAGGGAATGTTTCCCCTATTATAAGGGCAGCCTAAGATTGCAATTTATCTAAAATCCCTTGGGAGCACTCCTTCCAGACCTAATGTTCTCACCGGTCAGCTCAGCTTCACCAAAGCGTCACTGCACTGTGTCGGGTGCCCAGGAAACAGCAAGACTCTGGCTAAATACCAGAATTAAGAACTGAAGATGTGTTTTGAAATTCATAACGTCCCCCTTATGGGAGGTTCATGTTCTATACAGTGGTTTCAATCTACACCTCTTTTGATCTGGGAGGAAGGAAGGGACTGGAAGTTCTTATTAAACACTTAATAAAAGAAGTTCTTTTATTTTAAATCCATTTCAGAAACTCCTTTGTAGCACAGCACTTCCTTTCAGCAGCAAGATGCCATTAAGGAAAGTAAAAACGGTCTGCATTATAACAAGGACACCACAGCCAAGCTGTGGGTAATTGAATGAAGGTGCTCCCCAAGGCCCAGAGACTCAATTTCTAGGGGCACAGTGTATTTCACATCCACTAGAAAACGAGTCAGTAAATCGGCCCAGCATGAACAGAGAGTGTGCTCACAGCACATCTTCTGGTGACTGAAATTCAAATTTAAGGACATCTCACTAGGGGCCAGGTACTGGCTTAGCACTGGGCATTCAGAGAGGACCAGCACCTGCTTCCCATGGTATCGCCACCTGCCTGGGAAGACACACAAGTCAGGTGATTGCGAAATAAGGAAGAACAGAGTGAGTGCTATTCTTAGGCACCTCAGAGGGGGAGCAAAAACCTCATTTGGACTTAGGGTCTCTGGGTGGTCCTCATGGTGTGAGATTTGAAGAGGGCTCTCACGGGTGATTAGAATATCGGTAGGAAAAGTAGGGCAATTCTGGGCAGCAGGGAGAAGTACTTAATGCATTCAGAGAGTCAGCCAGTTGCTCACTTAAATATTTATTCAGCATAGACTATGTTGCAGGACCGCCCCAGGCACGGGGTATGCAGAAGTGAATGAAATCAAGCTTCCAAAAGGCCTTTCTGAGGAGTTAGCATGGAAGCAGGAGTCTGAAGGATGAGATGGAACCGGCCATACCAACGGCAGTGGGCAGAACTTTACAGAGAGAAGGAAGGGCATGCACTAAACCTTAAGGTGGGACGGCCCTTGGAATAGCCTTGGTGGTGAAAGGAGGCTGGTGGACCACACAGGGACATGTCAAACCAAAGGATCAGAGGCGTCATTCAACAGGCAGACAGAGGTGAGATCAGCTGGACTTGCACACTGCCGTAAGGAGTGTGAAATCATCAGAAGCTTTGAAGGGGATATTTTGTGACGAGTATGGGGTGCTCGGGGTTGGGGAGAACAAGGAAGCATAGTCCCAAATACATCTGTGAAAGGTCACTCATACGAGTGAAGGGGACCGGAAGGCCGAGAGAGGAGGCAGCAACAGTGGTTCAGGCTACAGGTGATGAGGACCTGACACTGTGCTTGCGGTGGTGGAGACAGAGAGGGCGGATTCAAATGTATTTTTTATACCTTTTTTTGCCTGTAGTAAAAACCATATCTCCATACTCTTTTCCATAGTGGCCGCAGCATTTCACGTTCCCACCAACAGAACATAGGGTTCTGACTGTTCCACATCTTTGCCGAAACTTGTTATGTCCTATCTTTTTGACAGGGGCCATCTTACTGGTGTGAGAGGTATCCATCTCATTGTGGTTTTGATTTGCATTTCCCTGATGATTAATGATGTTGAGCATCTTCTCAGGTGCTTGTTGGCCATCTGTATATCTTCTCTGGAGAATGTCTACCCAAGCCCTTTGCCCATTTTCTAATCAGATTGGGTTTTGTTGTTGTTGTTAGGTTGTAGAAGTTCTTTACATATTCTAAATATTAACCCCTTATCAAATCAATGGTTTGAAAATATTTTCTCCCATTCCATAGGTTGACTTTTTACTCTGTTGGCTGTTTCCCTTGCCTTGCAGAAGTCTAAATGTGATGTAGTCCCACTTGTGTAATTTTGGTTTTGTTACTTGGGCTTCTGGTGTCATACTCAGGAAATTGTTGCCAAATCCAATGCCATGAAGCTTTTCCTAGGACTTCTATATTTTCAGGTCTTATGTTCTAGGTTTTTAATTCATTTCGAGTTAACTTTTATATATGGTATAAGACAAGGGTCCAACTTCATTCTTTGGCATGTGGATATCCAGTTTTCCCAGCACCATTTGTTAAAGAGACTATCCTTCCCCCCAGCATGGAGCCTTGGCATGCCTGTCAAAGACCATTTGACCTACATGTCAAGCTTCAGTTTGGGGCTATTTTATTCCATTAGCCCGTGTGTCTCTGCCTTTATGCCCCTACCTCACTGTTTGGATGACTGTAGCGTTGTGAGGTTTTGAAATCAGGATGTGTGTGGCCTTCGGCTTTGTTTTGATTCCTCAAAATTGCTTCAGCTTTTTTGGGTCCTTTGAGATTTCATATTAATTTTGGATTTTTTTTTCTGTTTTTATAAAAATTACCATCAGAATTTTGATAGGGATTACACTGAATCTATAGATTTCTTTGGGTAGTAATGGACATTTTAACAATATAATTCTTCCAATCTATGAACATGGGATGTCTTTCTATTTATTCATCTTCTTTAATTTCTTTCAGCAATATTTTGCAGTTTTCAGTATACAAGTCTTTTACCTCCTGAGTTAAATTTATTCCTAAGTGTTTCATTCTTTTTGATGCTATTATAAATGGGGTTGTTTTCTTAATTTCCTTCTAACAATTACTCATTTTTAGTATATAGACACAAAATTGAATTTCGAGTATTGATTTAGTATCCTACAACTCTGCTAAATTTGCTTATTAGTTCTAACAGGGTTTTGGGTGTAATCTTTAGGGTTTTCTATATATAAGATGTCATCTGTGAACAGACATAATTTTACTTCTTCCTTTGCAATTTGAAGGACTTTTATTTCTATTTCTTGCCGAATTGCTATGGTTAGGACTTCCAGTACTAAGTTGAATAGAAGTGACAAGAGAGGGTATCCTTGCTTTGTTCCTGATCTTAGAGGGAAAGCTTTCAGTTTTTACCACTGAGTATGATATTAGATGCAAGCTTTTCATATATGGCCTTTATTATGTTGAGGCAATTTCCTTCTTTTCCTAGTTTATTGTTTTTTTCTTTATCATGGAAGGGTGTTAAATTTTGTGAAATGTCTTTTCTGCATCTATTGAGATCATCATGTGGTTTTTATTACAATGACTGATTGAGGAGGGAAATGGGGAAACTCAAGAGTTGGGATTTAGTCTATTTTAGACTAGAGATTCCTAGAAGATTCCCATGCAGAGATGTTTGGTGGACAGCTGCACCTACAGATTCAGAGGTTAGAGATGCCTGAGAAAGCAGCACAGGGTACATTTAGAGAAAAGAGAAGAAGGTAAGGTAGCCAGAGCATGGTGTTCATCAAGAGACAAGATGGAAAATAAACCCAGAATGCCTTCCTAGAGTTAGATCGTGGTGTCAAGCTCCAAAACTTGGATTTTATTCTGTAAACTGATTCCTATAAAAGGTTTCTTTTTTCCCCCTTTGAATAATAGAGTTGTTTATTCTTGGCTTTATTTCTAATTTAAAAAGTAATATATGTTCATTGTAAAAAAAACTGAAAATAAGGAATGGTATAAAGAATAAAATACCAAGCATCTGTAATTCCACCATCCACCTATAATTACCACAAACACTATAGCCTATTTTCTTCCAAGGGTTTTTTTTCTTACTTTTCATACCCATATTATATATATTACAAAGCTGAAATTACACTACATATAATAATTCTATATCCTATTTTTTCAATTAATATTTTGCCATAAACATTCAGCTATGTGATTAAAGATTCTGTTAAACATAATTTTAATTACAATGTAATATTATATTGGATAGATTTAAAATAACTTGACATTCAATTATTGTGGACATTTAGGTTCTTAAAATTTTCTATAATGGGGCACCTGGGTGGCTCAGTCAGTTAAGCATCTGACTCTTGATCTCAGCTCAGGACGTGATCTCAGGGTCGTGAGATCAAGCACTGCATCCAGCTCCATGCTGAGCATGGAAACTGCCTAAGATTCTCTTTCTCCCTCTCCCTCTGCCCCTCCTGCCACCCCCCAAAAATCAATCAATCAATCAGTTTTCTATGATATATGGACCTATTAAAAATATTCCTATGAATACCTCTTTACTCCATTTCCATAATGAGAATTTGGGGGTGAAAAGGCATGAACACTTAAAGATTTTTGATACTATTGGCAAATTATTTTTCGAAAGGCTACACCAGTTTATATCTCTGCTGTATGAGACTGCTCACTCACCACATCCTTACTATTATTAAGCATTATGGCTTTAAAAATATTTTAAAAATTTATAGATGAAAAATAATTTATCTGTCATTGAAATTTTCATAGTATTTTCATGAAACTGTGAGGCAGAAACCAGAGTCTCACAAAACTCCCTTCTAGTAAATTCAAACCATGCCACTGAAGTGTTCAATTTTGAGTTTAAGCTCACAAAATAAGAACAAATTTCTAATAAGACTAGTTCAAAGTAGCAGAAAAGACCTTATTTCTGGCAGTCTGAACTGGGTGTTGAAGATACCAATGGCACCCCAACAAAGTCATGCTAAGCATCAAGCCACCCAACATTCTAGAAATAGATCCCTAAGGACTCATCCTAACTTGTTAGCTTTCTGTATAAGAGCAGAGAGGAAAAGATCAATGTAGAGAATTAAGCAAGTTATAGTCTCTCTCCTCTCCCTACCATTGATGAAGAGCTGAACTATAACCCAAAAGCCTTTTTTTTTTCAATTCAAAATTCACCTGGAAGCAAAAGTACTCAACCTCCAGTCTCACATAAAAGAACTGCATAGGCACAAATGTTTGGAGTTAGACACAGTGCCCCTTGTGGGGTGGGGGCCGGCACAGGGAAGACTCAAACGGTAGTCCCCTTCCTTCTTAACGATGAACCTTAATCTAGATCCATGAAAACTGGGATCACGTAAAATCTCTATTTTCCCACAGGCTGAGCCCTATCAGGGTTGGTTTGGACGTTGATGATCCAGGTGTGGTCACCAGCATGCCGTAACAAGGGCGGCATACAGAAATCACCTCGACACGTGCAGAAGTTTCAAATAGGAGGCGTTGCATACTCGTGTCCCTTCATGATCTTATCTCAGAGAAAGCTCTGGTCTTACAAATTTGAAAATCGGATATTAATGTGCTCGAGGGGGCTTTGCCTCTTGAGAGCCCACGTTCAATGACCAAACAGAGTTGTACAGACCAGAATGCCAGTTCCTTATGCACATTCTCTATTCACAAGTACATGTACAGGAGAAATCAAGTGATAATCAGAGGGTCTGACAAGAAGCACAGCACCTGAACAAGGGAAGGCAGGGGGATGACCTGAGAGGTCTTCTCCACCACGGTTGCTGAAGGCCTCTGAGCAACTGCCGGAGGTGCCCTTCATCTCCTCTATTTCTCCTCATCCTTCGGAGTTCAGCTCAAATATCCCCTCCCCATGGAAGCTTCCCCAACTCCCCCAGATCTGTTCCCCACCCCCACTTACGGATTTTTATCCACCCTGCATTTTCCTTTAAGCACTACGGCAATTGTAATTAAAAGGTTTCATATGCTCTGTTGTTTCCGATCTTTGAGGTCCCTGGGAATAGAAGTCATGTCTGCCTTACTCATCACCTTACTCCTGATCTCTAGTGCACATAGTACATAGCAGGTGTTCCAATATTTATGGAAAGGAAAGGAAGTGGGGAAGGATAAGAGAGCATGAAGGCTGCAGGTCTACTGTGGGAACAGCCTTCCAATGGGACTTCGAGTCCCTTAACCAAGATCCTCTTTCCCTTTGACAGTGTCAGAAATGGGCACTGCCAAACCTGCCCTCCTCTCTCTCCCTCATTTTGTATTTCTACTGCTGGCCAACCAACCTTTTAACACTCACCCTGTTGTTTCCTTTTTTTGTTTTAATATTCTTTAAAATATTTATTTATTTGACAGAGAGAGAGAGAGAGAGAGAGCACAAGCTGGGGGAGCAGCAGAGGGAGAGGGAGAAGCAGGCTCCCACCAAGCAGGGAGCCCAACACAGGGCTCGATCCCAGGATCCTGAGATTAAGACCTGAGCCAAAAGCAGACGCCCAACAGAGCTACCCAGGCGTCCCATTAACACTCACTTTGGATGTGCAACAACTCTGATCAGGTTACAGTGGAATCGGACTGGCTGCAGTGCCATTGTGTTGCTGAAGCAGCTTTGTTCACCCCTGGCCTAACTGAGTTTATGATCACGTATAATTACATTTCAGAGAATAGCCGTACTTCCAAACTCTTGGGGTTACCACACCGTCAAGCCCCTGTAATCAGCACACTGCTCCCCAGGGTTAAGGAAAGGGTCGCTGCAGGACACACCGCAGTCACAGAAGAAGTAAGACAGCGATGTGTGCATGTGGCTGAAACCTGCTCGTACTTCATATACACAGAAGCTGGAGATGACATTCTTACATGCTTCGGCTATTTTCTCAAATATGATATTAATTTTCATAATTAAAAACAGAAGAAGCAGTGGCCTGGGAGTCTGGGTGAGATCTCTATTGTTGTGATCCTAGCTCTGACACGAACTTGGCTGTCAGCAGTCTTATTCCACGCTGGCTTCTGTTAAATAAAGGAGTTCGGCTAGAAGACCCGACAGCACCTTCCGTTCTTGACATTACGTTATCCAAGTCATCTAAGAACTTGTCCCCAACTTCATAAGCACCCCAAAGACCAATCCAGCTGCTGGCACTGACCAACATACACACGGGAGTCTGGAATAAGCATCTCCAAAGAATTATGGTGATGTCTTAGGATTTCCATGATTGCAAATGAAATCCCTCAAGAGACAAGCAGTGTCCCTGAGACCTGACACCAGCTAACACAAGATTCTCTGACACACAGACCTTCTTGACACTTATTAAGCACAGGATGGAGGGCTGAGATGCCTGAAAATCTGACTGTCACCGAGGTCTATGGCCCCCTCTTCTTCGCACTTTCCCCAGCAGCAGGGTGCTTGTGGAAATTATTTTTTGTATGTAAAATAGTCAAGGTGATAAAATGTTTCCATACGCATATAACTTTTACAATCTTTGCAAAAAGGACTTCCCTTCTCTATTCTCGATGCTGGGAGTTCAACTTCCTTCACTTCAGCTCCACAACGGACAGATCCCGTCACTAGTGTTAAATTACTCTCTCTCTCAAACAGGCGTTGGGCTGTAGTATAAGCAGACTCATTATTAATCGGTTTATAAACCAAAAATCACCTCAGTTTTAATTAGCTGGTATGTTAAATTCAAAGTTATGTGTAGGTTTAAACATCCTACAAACAAACCCTCCTTAGAAAACATGCATCTCCAAGGAGACCTTTCCCTATCTGAGAGGAAATTACCAAAAAGAATAAAGAGCCCACAAAGGGACTCTGCCCTCCAGAAACACATATTTGTTTCTCCTGCAGCAACTGTGAACAGACTTCGCACAAAGTGCGAATTCCATCCATTTCTTCCATTTAGCGCAAATAGGATGTTTACAAAAGAAAGAGAGAAAAAAGCCCAACACCCCTGAGATTGTATCTGAAGATGGGACTGGGAACGGTGTACTACTTGCCTCGAGTAGTAAGACTCAACCCCCAGGGCCTCTCTCACACTGGCGATGTGCTGCTCCAGGGCCGAGCTGGTCGCTGTTGGAAGAGCCGCGCCACCGCCGGCCTGGAAGTCACTGGAGTTTTCCACCGCGTTATCACCCAGGTAGTGCTCATGAAACTTCAGAATTCCTAAAACCAGAGAGGCACAGCCAACATTATGCAAGACCGGGGTTACGGGAGGGAGGGCTGGAGGCAAGGGGTAGCCCTCTTGGGCAAGCATGCCATCCGAACCGTGTGAAGAGATCCTGAAATCCGAGGTCTTGAGAGGGCTTTCCAGAATTTGCTCAGTACCCATTTCTATTGCTTTCATCATCAGATTTGGTGCTTGAAACCAGGGAATTAAGATAAGTCTTCTGCCCCTGACACTATATTCAGAAGCTTATGGAATGACGATGGCTTCATATGTATTTCCAAACAGATGCTTCTCAGAAGCACCAACTAGGGAAAGTTTTCTTTCCCAAATGGTGCACGAGCATGCCAAGGTATATTCTCCCCAGAAACTGAAATCCTGAACAAAAATATAACTAGCCAAGTAGAAACTGTGTTACTCAAAGACCTTTTATTTCACAAAAGCTAGTCAAAATAAACGCATTGTCGTACAAAGGCCAGATAAAAATATTTTAAACCATTTTAAAATAAGACTAACTGGTCAACCATCATTAATGGATTAAAGGAGCAAAAAATTATGCCTGCATGAAACTGAAGCAATCCATAGTGGTTTTCTGGCAATAAACATAGGACATATTCTCAAATGGTAATGAGGTGTGTCAGCCCTGGAAAACGCTGGTGCTCTCTGATTGGATTAGAGCCCCAGTGAAAGCTTCAGAGTCTCATTAAGAGCAAAGAGGACGGGAAAGAGAAACAATGGGAGCCTCATTATACATGGCTCATTATTACAGGGATTTGGACATACCACCTGTCAAATCATGTCCCCAAAACATAACAATGACAGAGAGAAAGAGCTTGATACTTCCATCATCAGCCATGTCCTCCTAGGCATCAGTGCCCCTCTGGGGGACGGGGCATACACAGAGATTCATTCCACTGCAGCTGACACTCACCAAGTCACCACGAACATCACAACTAAAACCTTCAGCATAAAAAGGTCAGTGGTAAGAATGTTCTTTATGGAAAGCCCATAAAAACATGGGATTAAGGGGGAAAAGAGTATAAAAAATAATGCCAAGGCACCGAATCTACAGGCGTGAGTGCTCAGAACCCAAGAGGCATCAGAGAGTTGTCATCCAGCCAGCATCTTTTTTTTTTTAAATCAAAGGGACAGAAACACAATCAAGAAAATCTTGTCAATTCTCCCTGGCAGTTGAACTTTCTGAAATTGGCTTACAGATATTCACGAAGCCCATTCTTCAAGATTCCCAATTATAAGATCCACTTCCCCAGTCAATAAACTCTAATTGGATCTGGTGTGTCTCCAACACGGGAGAGCCATCAGCATTTTATTATGCAAAAAATATGGCCCTAACAGCTAATTAGTGGTTCTGTATTTAGTGAAACAGTTACAGCCTGAACATTTAATGCCGATTTAATCAAAGAGGATTTTTACTTCGGAAATAGATTTACAACAGGACTGGTTAAAATGGATTCTGCTAAACTCGGAAATTTCAAGCCTAAGACTTCATTTATATACGGTGATAAGAGTTGCCAGTATCATTTTAGTCTAACTTTACCATGACAAAGGGTCACAATTATTAAATCATATCTAGAAAGAACTCGTTAGGACTTCCAGTCATCGCTTTATTAGCTAATGAACAACAGCTGCCTAAAAATAGGGCTGCTGGTGAAATTAATCCTCCTGCTCTTCGTGTTCCTTGATGAATGCTTACACATTCACCAGGGAGGAGCGGCGATTTCTTGCAGGAATGAGAAAGCTGGGCTGTCTTATTAATTGAATGCCCCACCACAGAATATCGGCTGTGGCTGAGGTTTTCTTGAAAGCTGACAGCAGCTCCTTAGTCTGATCTATGGTAACGCACCTCTTCTACCTCTATTCATTAGACTTTCACAGTCTAGTGTCTTAATTGCCCAGTTCCCATAGGAAGAGATCTTACCTGCCCCAGGAGCAAGCAGCCAGCTATACAGGTAGCCTGCGGCCAGGGAATAGTAAAGTACTAGTCCCCTCTGGCCATTAACCATCTCTAAGATCTGATCAATAGTGACTGGGGAGTAGGGGTCGGAGTCCTGTTGTCCTGTTTGTCGTTCCACCAGAAGATCAGCAAATGCCCGAGTCCGTCCTCTTTCTGCCACAGCGAGGGCTTCATCATGATGGCCTAGGACACAAAAACCACACGGTGAGGAGTCCCTAGGGGAGTGTGTTTATCCACAGAGGGCCATCAGGTACAGAGATCCTGGACAGAAACGTCACTGTCTCTGCACTCCTCTGTGGGGCACAGTCTCTGTTTCACATCCAACCCCCTGCCTCAGATGACAGGGACAGCGCCACTCTTATAAAACCCCACATTTTCAGAGTCCCCCACCACCCTAAGCCATCAGGCTTTCCGCCGTCGACAGTCATACCCCAAGAGAGCCAACTTTGTTCAGAGGGTGGTCCTCAGCCCTGCCTGTTCTCCGATCCACATCCTGAGTTGCTCCCTGGCCTCCAGGCAACTGACCCCATTCTCTTTAGGTATTTGGACCTAATGCTTTGCACGCTGGTTACCCTCTCACGTCCCTGCTCAACTTTGATTCTGACCTGGCCTTGGCAGATAAACCTACAGGACCTGGTTCCTGACCACTTTTCTATTTCTCTTTGATGCAGCCCCTCTATGCATCACACTGTCCAGCCCCCTTAGCACATTCTCCCAAGTGATACCTCTGTGCCTTTACACCTGCCAGTCTCTCTGCTGAGTGTGTCCTATTCCCTTTCATTAACCGTGGCTCAAAAGGAGGGTCCCAACAATTGCCCTGCCTATCTCAAAGGGCTACTGTAAAGATTAACCAAGGTGCTGTATGTGAGGATGCCGGGATGGGTTATTCAAAGTACCACATATATAACAGGTGATGCTATTGTTAGGGCTGAGACCTCATTCCATTCTAGGCTCCCACACATTTGCTTCTCTTCTCTTCTAGTCCCCACAGGCAAAGGGTTTAAACCTCTGAACTCTTTAGTTCTTTGAAATTGCTTCTCTCTTTCAAAGCTTTTCTTCAGTCTTTCAGTCCAATTCCTGATCCCTTTCCCTAAGAGACTAGTCTGTTATCTAGTTTAAAAGCTAAATGCACACACATGAGGGCACCAAAAATATAAAGCAACATACTTTCAAGCGAGGATTGCTTAGAGTGTTTAGAAGGAATGCAATGCAGAGGATTTGCTTGCATCATAAATATAGATAGGGAAGATTTGCCCGAACTAGGATCCAAAGAGAAAGCAAGCAGAGGCGGGAGACCAGATGTGGCAGCTCCAACCGTACTTCAGGGATGCCTAGTTCCTGCAGTTCCAGTATCAGTAGAAAGGGGGGATTTACATGTGTGTATGCAAATGTCTTCTTTACCCTATTAAGTTATTAACTGGAACAGCAGGGATGATTTCTGTGCACATTGGCAAATCGGCCCCAAAGTGTTAGGCAGACTTAACACTGTGATTATAATAGATAATAAATTGTAATCTCAGGCAATGAGCACATTTAATAGATACATTTTTCAAGGGGAGGTCTGGGCATTCAGGTACACACAGCAAAGGACAGGGTCTTCCTGACAAGTCCTCAACATCCAACTTCAAAGACACTGTTAGTTCTGGTGAATACTTCTTCCACCCAAGGTCTGGGTTGGGGGAAATGGCCTGCAGGCCCAGACAGGCCTGAGAAGAGGCAGAAGACAGGGCGGCTGGAAGAAGGTGATGGACAACGGAGGTGAGGAAGTGCAAGCCGCCCCCGTGCGAGGCAGCACACGGGCCTGGGAGAATGATCACTGACTAAGTCACAGCCCAGAGGGCAGACCCAGAGAGTAAAAACATTCACTAGACAGCAAACGAAAAACGTATGTGGCAGAGGAAACAGGGAAGAGGCCAGGCACCTTCTCAGGTACTCTCCCCAGGTATTAATGGTGGGAGGGAACCCGAGGTAAAAGAGCTAGCTCAAGCACCTCTAGCCCCAGGATACTCTCTGGCTCCTGGGTCTGTCTGCCAAGACGCTTTGTTTTCACAGCACCTGAGTTTCTTTTACCCTGAGCACCAGTCACATCGTACAGGACTCACGGACTTCTGTCTTTCACTGGCCTAACTGCTTCTGGAGGTCAGGAACGACCTGACTTCTGGACTTTCATTCCCGGGACTGGCACACAGCACCCGGTAGGTGCTCCACAAATATTTGTTGACTAAACGAACAATGTTTGATGACCGGACCGCAGTTGTGGCTTCGCGGCCTGTGGTAACAACAAGTCAGATTTCGCCCCAGCAACCCTGGGACGACTCAGACACGCAGGCGCACTCGCAAGAAGTGGGAACCCCGGCCGCTCTCACCCAGGCTGACGAGCACCCGCTGCAAGGCCTGGTAGGATGAAGTCTGCAGGTCAAAGAGGGAGAGTTTGTAATCCGTGCTCAGCTGCGCCTCATGTCGGATTGTTTCAAACAAGGCCGATGCCCTGTAGAGCTGCAAGTACAGGACAAAGAATGTCATTCATTCCCCAGAAACCATTGCTGGGCTGTTCACTGACCAGAGACAACTTTTGCACCCAACTTGGTGCCCCGATCTAAAAGCATTTTTTAAAGAGGTTTGAAAGGATGACTCTTCATTTCCAGGTAGGTCCTTGTGGACCGGAAGAGGCATCACATCAGATCACACCCAGTAAATGACAGTTTATGTGCTCAATTAGATCAGGGGATCTAAAAGACAAAGCTTATAGACTTCTAGTCTGAAAGTTGCAAGAAAAAAAACCCAGCCATTAATCCAATCGAGTGCTGATTTTGATTAAAACAAACAAAAAGCCTCTCCTTCTGCCATCAAGCAAACATAATTTAGCACCCCCGGCCTCACTGAGCCCCAGGGCCTGAGTGAGAGCAGGTGCAGAGCAGGCAGGCTAGAAACAAGGCTGGTGTGGGGGCAGGGTGGGGGGGAGGAGGTGCAGGCAGCCACCCTTTCAGGAGGAGGTCAGCTTTGGCAGGCAGTTCAGCCGAATCAAACACTGCCCTCTGCAATGGTGACCAGGGGCAGGTCTTTCCGGGACAAGCTCTCCACAGCCACACCTGCTCATAGGGACACCCCCAGGACCGAATGCTCGACATTCCTACAGAGACATTGTCCTACTGCTCTAAGTGGCTTCTCCACAAGAATTTTCTCTAATATTTATATGTGAGAAATAGTATCCAATTTTAAGTTCACGCAAATTTAAAAAATAGAATTCCAGGACTAAGAGACTTAGTATCCTCAGCTCTACCACTAATTCATCCTGTGACCTGGGGTAAGATTTGGAGCCTCAGTTTCTTCTTTCCTATGAAGGGAATGGTTATCCTTCTATCCACATGGTTATTCGAGGAATAAATTCAGTGAGTGACAGTACTTGAAAACTGCAAATCACTATAGTAATAGAAATTTTAATTTTTTAAAGATTTTTTTTTTTTTTTTTATTTCACAGAGGGAGAGAGATCACAAGGATGCAGGCAGAGAGAGAAGGGGGGGAAGCAGGCTCCCTGCTGAGCAGGGAGCCCGACGCGGGCCTCGATCCCAGGACCCTGAGATCATGACCTGAGCCGAAAGCAGAGGCTTTAACCCACTGAGCCACCCAGGCGCCCAAATTTTAATTTTTTAAACAAGGAACTAAAGAATTCTTTAATTAGCCTTTAATAGTTTAAAAAGGAGAGTGAAACACCATCAAATTCCAGGAGGCCATGGCACAAGTTCAATCATATCACCTCCTCAGTTGCTGTGAGTACCTCTGATAGGAGCCTTGATCGCCTGTGCTTGTGCCCCTGGGCCTCGCACAGTGCCTCAGCAGTAATTACTCATGCACTGCCTAAGCAGTTGAGTGTGTGATTTTGGATGATGGCATCTCACAACTCCTTCAGCTTGACGGAGGAACCACAACTCTAGGGTCTTTCCAGTCTCGAGAACCAGCATGAGAGTGGGCTTCTTTTCAACTATTTGTGCATATGCAGAAACATGAACTCTGTGTGTGTATGTATGGGCATGTGTGTGTGTGTGTGTGTGTGTGTGAAGGTTCATGTATGGGTGTGTGTGTGAGAGAGAGAAGGAAGTATCTACTGACATGTCTAGAAACCTATAAAGACATTAAATCCAATAATTATGAATTACTGAATTACTTCTGTCATAAAATGTATGTAATTTCATATTAAGGTTTAATGAGGAATGGTAGCACTTGACATAAGAATGCCAAAGAAATCGTTGAGTAATCTGTCATACAAGTGACCAGGAATCTTGACTGTGGTTCAACACTTCTGGGTTGGAGATCCTGTACGCCAACCCAAGAGCAGAAGTTAGCACCTTCTAGCAAATGTCATCACTACTAGGACAGTAGTCCCAAGGGCTTCCGTGCTTCTGGAAACAAAATCCACTTGCAACAGGGGTTCTCCTACTCACCTGATGTTGGGCCTCCTCCAGGTTCCCACTAGCCCAAAGGGACAGGCCGAGACCATGGCGAATTTTGGCTTCATCTTCTCTTCGGCCCAGTTGCTCAGCTAACCTTAAGCCTGAAATCAGATAGAGAAATGCTAACTAAGGACACATAGAAGACAGACAATCCCCCACCCCCCAGGTCAAGGAGTCCTGGAGGGTAATTATGCATCAGAATGTTAACAACAGAGCTAAATAAAATGCAGGACAAGAGTAGGATCAGTCAAGGCAGAGTAAGCATTCTCTTCCAATTCTGTGTTAGCGGCGACCTTTCCAGAACAGTCCAAGATGCCCCAGCGAGAGCTCAGGTTATGGCTATCAGCAGGAAACAGGTTTGCAGGGCAGGCAGAAACACTGAAACATGAATGGACCCTAACCTGGCTGCCCTCCCAGCTGTGAAATCCCTAGCTTTGCAAATGAAAACTCCTGGCCTATAAATTTATCCAACCGAATTCTTTGGCGGGCAAAAGCTTCTCCTGACAGTTCGAGTCAAGCACAGAAGCCAAGCTAATACTCTTTCCTATCTCACGTACATAGCATCCAATCAGTGTCGATGGGAGACACATCTGATGTTCTCCCAAAAAGCAGAACGCTCACACCGTCTGACCCTGCCTTCTGTTACGGAGGCCACTGGGGCATTTCGTGTCCAATCTGTTTTTCCTTTAAGGCTGAGACTTTGATATGCCTCAGCAGGGTTACAGAACAAGTACTATTATGAGTTGAAAGCCTTAAATGAGACTGTCCTCATTCTAATGGCCTTCAGACAGACACCTGCAGTTTGGGTCACTTACCTACCGCAAGTCTCTGGCTTTCGGGACACCAGCAACCTCCAGGGCTTTGGGAGAGCCAAATCTGAGGGCGACCATTTATTGTCCTGGCCATTAAGCAGTTCTCAGCATCACTTTGTCCTCGTGATCTGGCTCTCTGCACACAGGAGTTAGCTTGTGCAGAAGGGCACACGAAGGCTCCCACGCTACAGCTGCACGCACAAAGGAACGACTTCCTTTTTAAAATCTAATTTGGAGTGGATGGGAGCCTGCCTCTGAACATGCTGGGCCCATGCAATTTCTGACTTCTGAAAAGGAACTGAGTCAGTTGAGAGGATAATAAAAGTGATATTCAGGTTTGCGCTCATAAAATATTATGCATTTCACAAGATACTAACTTACCTCAGAAAACTTAGAAATACCATTTTAAGTTTAAATCATGTCACTGGGTAACAAAAATAATACTTGCAAATTATTCACATGTTAAAAAATACCTCACAGAATAGGAATACAAATGGAAGAAGATGGTTCTTGGGTGAAAACCAGGAGAATATTGGTTATTTTAACCTTTGACACACTAATCATATTCATTCTTCAAGGCAGCTATCCCTGCTAGATCCGAGTCTATGAGAAAGAAGTAAAATCCACTGAGGTAGCCCCCTAGAAGGTAAGTTCTGTGCGAGCAGGGGCTTACTCCAGCTCATAGTCAGAGAGTCTCCAATGAAGAGCTAAAAAGCACCGGGCAGACATGGTATCTGTCCTGCCTGTTCCTCTCTGCCTCTGTCTCTGAGGAATCTAAACCACCCACCCATCATCCCTGTAGCCTGGTTTCCCCGGAACTAGTTGCATGTAATTCCAGGGAGATCACTAAATGGGTCCAGGCTCCTTTTCTTCATTTACAAAAAGAGAGAAAGCCAGATGAGACTGGTTGACCACCTGGACAGCTTCTACAAAAATCTCAGATCAGGCCCCACCTGTGAGGTTCTAGTGCCCTGGGGCAGGGTGGTGCTGACTCACAGCCCCCTCTGAAAGCCAAGAGAGAGACGGTGGACGCCAAGGTGGTTTCTGGCTCAACTGTTCCCTCAGTGCAAGAGGCTGCAGACCTGACTCAGAAGCACTCAGAAAGGGCCCTCCCAGGTGTCCGCACCTGGAACAGCTCATGAGAAGAGGCATCTAATCTGGCCCATGAGCCACACCAGGCTTTCTGGCGGAGCACATCCACAGAACAGACACCATGGAGATGCCATGATGAGAATTTAGATCTCTGTGAGACTCAAAATTACAAGAAACAATAAAAATGAAATTGAGAGTTTTCCATAAATATAGAATTATGTTACAATGTCTCAGGCAAAGCAGCTGCTTTATGGAAACAATATTTCAGGAAGTACAAAAGAACACAGCTGAAAGGTTGTCATATGCTGGGTCTGAATTTAATAGTTTTCACAAATTCGACTGAAAATCGCCCCCAGTCTGTTGGAATTTTTACCACAGTTAAGTTTCAGGAAACCCAAAGCCAACTCTCATATTTAACGCATGGAGGCAGAGCGCCCATGGAGTGGGAGCCAAATAAGGTCTGGGAAGTGGCTCCCAGCCTCTCGGTAACCTCTCAGCCTGCAAGCCAGCGCAATCCCTGGGCTGTACAGAGGATGACAGCAAACCGTCAGCTCCTGGCCCAGTCTCCCCTTTGCTTCCTGCTTCCCTCCCGCCTGGCTTCCCAGCTGGGGCTCAGGAGTAATGGGGGATATGGTACTCTTCCAACCCTGCGCTGTGCTTAGAAACAACACACAGGGTCTTGTGTGGTTCTTGGGGTTAGAAAACTTGTGCTGGGCCCCACTCCGCCACGAACTGACCACATGGTCAAGACCAAGCCACTGCATTCCCTGAGCCTCGGGTCACTTGGCCGCAAACGGGAGTAGAAATATACCTCTGAAGGTTACTGTGAGAATGAAATCTGATTAAATAAACCATACATGCAAAGACCCTGGGAAGCTGGAAATGAGAGTTTTTGCTTAGAAATCGGCAACTATTTCCTTTTACTAGTGAGCCAAGAACATCCTATCTGCCGTTCTTCCCTCCCAGGATGGGAGGGTGCCGCGTGCCCCTGGGAGGGGAAGTGCTTTCCAGAGTAGAAGTGTAAAGGGGCGGAGGATCACCACACTGCTGTGGGACTTCTGCTTCCTGAGGAAGGAAGTGTCCAAGGACGGGCTTAGGTGACTGTATGGAACCTGACAGCAGAGGACAGGAGCTGGCGAGGGGGCTGGGTGGAGGAGGAGCAGGGGGAGGAGGAGCAAGAGGAGGCAGCCACAGTCACTTTCTGGGCCTGTCTGGAACAAGACAGCCATAGCACCAGCTCAAGCACTGCGGGCAAGCACTGGGAAGGAAGCCTGGTCGACTGCTCGAGCGACCCTCAGACTGGATTAAACCTTAGCTGCAACCTCAAAATGGACTTCTTCACAGTTTTGTTATAGTTTCGATATTTTCAGGATGGACAGTGGGGCTTGGGACATAGGGGCATTTTCCTCTGAATCGGGCCCTTAAATTTTACATGACTAAAACTTTCTTGCTTCTTCTCGTGTAGGAATGTGTCGTTCGCTCTGAAGGGCAAGGGCTCCAAGGAGCAAGGAGGGTACCCGCTGCCTGGGCAGCTGGCTGCCAGTGTTACACAAGCCGGGAAACACATTCTGGACGAGGGAACACCTTTGCGCTATTAAGGCACACGCAGTTGGGGCACCATGGTTTTGAAGTTGAACTCATGATGCGGCCTCTGAGTGCCTCACTCCGGGCAGGGGTGGCCACTCAAACTGCCTACTTCCTTCCGAGCAGACTCTGAACTTGATCTCAGATCTTACCGAGAGACCATGCCAGACCTTTTCACTTACCTTCCTGTAAGTACATGACTGCCTGGGAATAGTTCTGCAAGGCATGATGGGTCCTTCCGAGGCTACTGTATGATACCGTCTTAGCCACCAAGTCATTCATCTGCGCGGCGATGCTCAAGTGCTGTTCCTGATAGACCACAGCCCTCTCAAAGGTGCCCAGGGATTCATAGGTGAGGCCCAGGTTCCCATATGCTCGGCCCTGGCAGGTGGGGTTGTTGGTTTCCTCTGCTATCTGCAGATCGAGCTGGTGGTACTGCAGGGCTGTATCGTATTCCCCCATCTGCTGGTAAACGCCGCCTAGGCCACAGGCCGCATCACTTTCCAGAGCTCGGTCTTTCATCTCTCTAGCAATGTTCAGCTGGCGTTCGAGGCAGGAAATGGCTTGTTCGTAATTCCCTAATTGGCTGTGCAGACTTCCTAGCTCTCCGTAGGCCTGGGCTTTATTAAAGGCCTCCCCGAGCTCATGGGCGACCACTAGCCTCTTTTCAAAGCACACAAGGGCTTGCTGCAAGCTCCCCATTGCCCTGTGGGGATGTAGACAGAAAAGCAATGATATTATTTTGTGCAGGTGCAGACATGCTAAAGCCCCCGAGAAAATGAAAAGCATTTGTCACTGTCACTTACTATAGAAGCTCTTAACTCCTCTTCTAGCTAAAATCTATCATGTGCCCTTAGAGTGAGATGCAGGGGAATTTCATAATCTGGAAAGCAATTCAAAAGTCATCCCTTAGTGACCTTCCCAAGAGCCTGAGATTCAATGGGATATACACCCCAGAGGAAACATAAAATATATTAATAGGCACAATGATAGCAAGTGAACTGTTTGGTTCTTCAGGCCTCCCAATTTCCACTACTGCTTAGACTATGTTTTTGAAATCACTTTACAATGGCTATAAATCTTTCACCCTGAGCTTCTCAGAGCACTCTGTGGGTGATGATTTAGTTTGACCCTTGCCCTTCCCCTACTCCAGGAGCCCTAATCCCCTGCTGATCTGGATGGGCCGTAAATTCTGCAGACACAGACACCTTCTTGGGTTCCCCACGCTCAGAAGGAAAGCATCACCTTGGCCAACAGTGTGTCTTTTTTGCTGCTAAGAGATGACATGATAAGACTGGGAAGAGCAAGGATTTGGGCAGCAGACCAAGTCAGTTGTGTGGGGCACAGGAATTCCTTTCCCTGAGCCTCCATTTCTGGATGATAGTAAATCCCACATCCCATAGCAGATCATAGTAAGTGTAGAGAAATACAGGCTTGCTGTAAATATTAAGGAAGATAGCCTTGCAAGGTGCCTAGTATGATGACGGCAGTATACATTTATTTATTCCTGCCATCTTCAGGTGGCTGTCCCTAAAAGCAACAAAACGACGTCCATGTAATTCGTGGGTATAGGTGTTGCATTAATAAACACATTCATATAATGTGAGAGACATTCAGGAAACATCAGTTGCACTGAGGCAATCACCCTTCCCGTTCCCATTACCCCTTTTATCCTGCTCATCATGAGGTAGTCAAAAAAGCGTTGCATTTGGGGTGACAGCCCTGGGTTTGACTCTCAGCTGTCCTTAATTTTTAAGCTGCGTAACCTTGGACATCGACCTAACCCCTCCGGGCCTTAGTTTCTTCCTCCATAATTTAAGGGTAATAATATCCCCGCTGAACTCAAAAAATCATTGGGGGAACCAAGTAAGATACGTATGAAAATGCTTTGAGGGTAAGAAGCCGCTGTGCAGACAGTAAGTTGCCTCCACTGCCACCAGTGCTCTTTGTGCACGTGATCAACCACATCCGTCCTCTGTCATCTTTACCTGTGTCCATTTCCTAGGCCCCGGTAAGCCTTGGCTTGGTCTTGCATGCGATTCAGACTCTGGGCAACAGATAAATACTGTTCGTAGTACTTGATAGCCTCCTCATAGTCACCCAGGGCCTCATAGCAATCCCCCAGATTGCCGTAGGCCCGGCCCCTGTCAAGCACGGACTCGTTTCCACTTAGCTGCTGCAGCATGGCCAACTGCTGCTCGAAGTAGCCAATGGCTTCTTCCATCACATTCATGTTCATCTTTGTGATCCCCATGTTGCCATAGACTTGGGCTTCCAGACTGGGGTCCTTCAGCTTCTGCCCAAGATCCAGCTGCTCTTCATAACACTTGAATGCCATTGTGTATTTCCCAAGGGCCATGTAGACCGCAGCCAGGTGCCCGTGAGCTCTGCACTCCCCCGGCAAGTCGCTCAGCTCCTGATAGACCTCCAGTTCCTGTGTGTGATAACCCAAGGCCTTGTCATATTTCTGGATCATCCGGTATGCCGTGCCCAGGGCTGCATATGCACTGGCTTCCAGTCTTCTGTCCTTGACGTGGTGAGCTAAGCCCAGCTGCTGCTCATAGAATTTTATTGCACCATTTATATCTTTTTTACAGATGAATATATCGCCCAGGTTCCCCAGAGCTCGAAATTTAGCCTGGGAATTATTCAGCGACTGGGCTAGGGACAGTAGGTACTTCTGACACTCTTCAGCTTTGCTGAAGTTCAGCAGAGCCTTGAATGCTAGGCCCAAGTTGCAGTAAGCCTTCGCCTGGCTCAACTTGTCGTGAAGATCTTTGGCCAGCGCCAGATCCTGCTCATAGTATTTTACGGCCTCCTGGTAATTTCCGAGGCAGTAGTGGGCATAGCCAAGATTGTGGCAGACCTTCCCTTCTCCTTCCATGTCTTGAAGGTCAGGAGCGAGCCGGAGGTACTGCTCATAATAAGGGGCGGCCTGGACATACTCCCCCCGAGAGCAGTGGAAATTGCCCAGGTTGCTGAGGGCCCGGGCCTCACTCTGGATGTCACGAAGCTCCCGGGCAATGTTCAGGTGGTTTTGATAATGCTGCAGGGCCCGGTCATGGGCACCCAGGGCCTGGTAAGCCACGGCCAGGTTCCCGTGTGTGGATGCCTGTGAGGCCCGGTCATTCACTTCCATGGAGATCTGCAGTTCCTGCCGGTGGTACTTGACAGCCTGGTCGTACATGCCCAGAGCATTGTAGGCGTTGCCCATATTCCCATAGGCACGGCCCTGGGCGGCATAGTCACTCAGCTCCTGGGCAATGCACAGGTGGGTCTTGTGGAGTTTCAGAGCAGTATCATAATCACCTTTCATCTGGTGTATGATTCCTGAGAAAGAATAAAGGAACGTAAAAAGGTTAGAATTACTGATGAGCAGTTTGGGGGGAAACGAAATGTAATTTGCAACTCAATTTATACTCAAACACAATTCAGATGAATTAGAGAATTTAAAATAACAGAAGGTAGAATTAAATATTTGTCAGCGCTCCAGAGGGGAGATAGCTCTCTAAGCTTTGAAGCAACAGAAAAAAACACAGACAGATTTGATTACAAAATTAAGAAGTTTTGTACTCAAATATATATCTAAAATTAAAAGGCAAAGCTGATACAGGAAAATATGTGACACATATATGACAAAATCCAATAGCTATTGTGTGTAAAGATTTCCAAGATTTCACTCGGTCTGACTTTTTCAAAAATTTAAAATCAAACCCCCAGTTTCCTGGAATAGGCAAAGAACAGTAAGTGCGAGCAGACAATGCACATCCAAGAAATACAAAAGTAACCACAGGGGAAAATGCTAATTTCTTTTAATAATCAAAGAAATGCAAAATAAAGCAACCCCGAAGTACCATTTTGCTTCAACTAAATTAGCAAACAAAAAATTTAAGCAGCACCCTATACTGATGAGGTTGCCCTGAAACTGGTAAACACATCAGCTGCTGGACATAAACGGGAATGGCCTGTGGAGACGCCGGATGGCGAGAACCACACACGCGGTCCTGCTCAGACCTGGCAATCCTACTCGCGGGAATATATTCTATGGAAATCATCTGACAAATGCAAAAGCTATTCGCGTAGCAATCTTCACTGCAGCATTACAGATTAGTGGGAAATCACAAACATCTTAAATAGCAAACACTGGGAGACTGTAGAAGTACATTTTGGTATATCAACTCAACAGAGGATTATGCAGTCATTAAAAGATAATTATGAAGTCTGTGTAGAAAAACGGGGAAAAGTGTTCTTACAATAGTAAGTGGAAAAAAGCAGAAAACAATGCTGCATGCTCCCCGTGACAACAACCAGGAAAATAAATGTGTGCACATGGACAAGACCTTGAGGGGATTATGCAAAAATAGAAACTGTCGCCTTGCGAGGTGATGGGATTTGCATGATTTTTTTTCTTCCAAAATTTCTTGGAATTCTGCTTTGACAGTCAATAATAAGAGCTCTTTAAACAACGCTCATAAACTATGCTCTAGCAGCTAAGCTATTGTTTCTCCAAGCAGTTCAAAATGAGATATATCATCGATATAAAAAAGAGAAAGTAGTTCCAAATAAGGGATATCATCAAAGTAACTAGGGAGGCACCTTTATTGAGAACCTGGTTCAATCCGGGGGGGTTGGGGTGGGAAACACTGGAAAAGATGGACAGAATCTAGCATGCAAACAGGTTCTTCCTTGCCCTTGGATTTGAACATACTTTTCCATGAATCAATGTGTGAGCTTTGCAGTGGTGACAAGAACCCACAATAGAAAAAGCAAAAACACCAAGCTGGGTTCTTGTGAAAAGTCTGAACTAAAAATAGGCATGCTGAGAAGCAAGCTGTCAAAATCCAGGCCCCACAATTCACCTCTGTGACACTTTCACTCACTCACTCACATGCCCCAGGATTTACTGCGTGTTAAGGCTTGTGGTGGGCAGTAGGAACAGAGAGAGAAAGGAGACACAAGTCTGCCCTCAGAGAGCGCACCGGGTCATGAGAGAGCCGGCCACAAAACGAATAACGTCAGCACACATCGTGAACGCTGAAGTGAGGGGCAGAAAGGAGCACGTGAGGGCTGCTCTTCTGTCGCCGTGTCCTCCCCTGCCTGGGCTGGAGGTCTGCCCCATCACAGGACTTGCATCCATCTCTGAGTCCAGCCAGCTTTTTGATGTTAGCTTGACTTGGGGTGCTGGCCTCTCTGAGCTTTTTGTCTATAAAGTGAGGGGAAGAATCCTCTCGATGCCAATCTTAAAGGGCAGTAGTGAGGAACAGATGAAATCACGTATGTGTGAGTGCACTATAAACTGCAGACTGGAATTCAAATATTAGTCACTGAAATTACTATGTGCTTCCAGGAAAGGGAATTCTCAAGGTGGTAGAGATTAAACAAACAATGGTAATTATTCTGGGTATTTTCTTATAGGAGTAAAGTATTGCATAATTTAAAAATAAGAAAATCACGGTCCTCTATACAATGGAATAACATAGTGTCATTAAAAATGGTGAAGTAGGAAAAAAAAACCTGAGTCTGCCCTAGAACAAATGATTTAATTAAAAAAATGGTGAAGTGGAAGATGATATACTGACATGGAAAAAATTACAATATATTAACGAAATATATGCTCACAAAACAGTACATTGTAATAAAAACATTAATGGGTCTATATACCTGTCTGTTTACATTTATATGTCTACATACAGCATAGAATTTATTTAAACATTAAGAGTAGTAATCTTTGGTGGTAGAACTGCTGTTTTTTTCCATTTCGTTTCTCTGTATTTTAAGTGGGTTTTTTGTTTGTTTGTTTTGTTTTGTTTTTTGGTCTATAAGGAATGCATAGGACTTGGTTTAAAAATTACCGAAAGGATTTTTAAAACTATGATCCAACAAGCAAAGTAATGTTCCTGGGGATTGGGTCTGGTCACTCCCCCTGGGCTGGAGATGTCACTGGTATTCTTCCTGGAAGCATGGGGTTTTTCAGAACCTGTCTCAAGGTTAGAAACTCTAAGCTACCCAAGAGGCAATACCTTAGCATCACCTGGAACCCCATGAGTGGTAAAAAATGATTAGTGACAAACATGTCAATTCTAAAGACCTGAATTTGGCCTGTATTCCTAAACTGCTTTTATGTAAGAGAAAATTTTTAGATTTCAAATTTCCGGGAATCCTTCAAGGAAATGAATCATTTGGTTCCTCTGTCCTCACTTTCGGCGTGTCTAAAATGAGAGGGAAAACAGCTGTCCAGACAAGAGTCCGCAGTTAGGAACAGAGCCAGAGCCTGGGGGGGTGGCGAGGCGGGGTGGGGGGGCAACAGGTGAAGTGCCCACATCTCCCTCTGAGCACTTTCTCCCTTAGTAATGCCTTTGCACTGCTTTTTTTTTCCTTTTCCCTCACAGCTTTTAGATTTCTTTGCAAGGGTGTGTGTGTGTGTGTGTGTGTGTGTGTGTGTGTGTGTGTGTGTTTTAAGCCAATATGGTCATGGTTTCCAGGATCAACCCAGCAATTGCACTACTGGGTATTTACCCTAAGATACAAATGTAGTGATCCAAAGGGGCACGTGCACCTGAATGTTTATAGCAGCAATGTCCACAATAGCCAAACTATGGAAAGACCCTAGATGTCCATCAACAGATGAATGGATAAAGAAGATGTGGTGTATACAATGGAATACTATGCAGCCATCAAAAACCCCCGAACTCTTGCCATTTGCAACAACGTGGGTAGAACTAGGGGGTATTATCCTAAGTGAAATAAGTCAATCAGAGAAAGACAATTATCATATGATCTTTCTGATATGAGGAATCTGAGGGGCAGGGCAGGGGGTCGTGGGGGCTAGGGAGGGGAAAAATGAAACAAGATGGGATTGGGAGGGAGACAAACCATAAGAGACTTTGGGGGGGGCTATGTTTTTTTTTCTTTTTTTTTTAATTTTTTTTTATTATTTGCCCCAGGGATACAGGTCTGTGAATCATCAGGCTTATACCTTTCACAGCACTCACCATAGCACAAACCCTCCCCAATGTCCACAACCCATCCACCCTATCCCTACCCTCCCAACCCCCAGTAACCCTCAGTTTGTTTCGTGAGATTAAGAGTCTCTTATGGTTTGTCTCCTTCCCCATCCCATCTTGTTTCATTATTTTTCCCTCCCTACCTGCCACGACCCCCACCCTGCCCCTCAAGTTCCTCATATCAGAGAGATCATATAATTGTCTTTCTCTGATTGACTTATTTCTCTTAGCATAATACCCTCTAGTTCCATCCACGTCATTGCAAATGGCAAGATACCATAAGAGACTCTTAATCTCATGAAGAGGGTTACTGGGGGGTGGCAGGTAGGGATAGGGTGGCTAGATGATGGACATTGGGGAGGGTATGTGCTATGGTGAGTGCTATGAAAGGGGTAAGCCTGATGATTCATAGACCTGTACCCCTGAGGCAAATAATACATTATATGTTAATTTAAAAAAAAGATGAAGTATTCAATTTTAGGCTTAATCCATTCTTGTTACTGTAAGAACAACATTATTAGGCAGCTACAGACTCCCAGAAATAAATGTTTCTTTTGTATTGGGAAAAAACAAAACAAAAAACCAAAACAAAACAAAACAAAAAACAAGCAGCATGAGCCCTTCAGAGAAGGCAATGGAGGAAGCTCAGGTAAGCTTTCATGCTCCCTGACACCAAGGACACAGGTCCCTCTTGCTAGCCCCCCACTCTCCCCACTTGTACACCACCCTACAGGAAACTGGCTAAGTATCTGGAAGGCGCACTATCAAGGAAAATCATGGTACTTTAAGTCAGCAGTTCTGTTTTACAAACCTGGCTCCCACCTCGTTCAGCTGGGTACCTTTGGAATGGTCACTTTATGTCTGTGAGGTTTTCTTTCTTTCTTTCTTTCTTTCTTTCTTCCTTCCTTCCTTCCTTCCTTCCTTTCTTTTTTTTTAAGAGAGAGAGAGAGCGAGCGCATGTGCACACATGTGAGTGGGGACGGGGGGGGAGGCAGAAGGAGAGCATCTGAAGCAGATTCCATGTCCAGCATGGAGCCTGATGCGGGGCTTGATCTCACAACCTTGAGATCATGACCTGAGCCAAAATCAAGAGTTAGTCGCTTAACCGAATGAGCCACCCCGGTGCCCCTCCTTTTCTTTTCTAACTGAAAACTTCTTTGGTGTTTTTCTTTTCTTATTAAGGTTAGGTTATACCATCTCAAAGAAAAGGAATGAGAAACATAATGGTGTATATCAATAAGCTTTGTAACCTCCAGCATGCTATCTGAACATGGTACGAGCAGTATTTAGAGAGTGACGGAAAGGACAAGGAATTCCATGTTTCCTCTCATGGCCTCAAGAATCTGGCCTAGTTAATAGGGAGCAGTTGGGATGATAATGGCTACCCGGGGTTCAATGAGTTGTGAAAAAAACTGCCTGCTGGTGATGGCAAAATGATCTGACCCCCAGCCAGCCTGCCCGCGCACTCCCCTTCCTTCTCCCCTTCCTCCTCATCTGACGCTTCCAAAGCTCTCTAAAGAATCAAGAAGATTCTCAAAAACAAAGACTTCCGGACACAGGCAAGGGTGGGAGGCGACGGGCCTGGCTGAGATGGGGATTTCTTTTCATCTGCCCTGTGTCTCTACTGTCCCAGCCTCTGCCAGCCTGGAGAATTCTGAACAGAGCATTACACACTCTTGGCAGCCGTTCTCTTTGTTGAGGCAACATAAAAGCGGCCCTGAGAACTGCCAGCAGAGTGACTGCACATGCTGAGGAGATAATCTGCAGATCCTCCTTCCCTTTCGAGACCACAGCTTGATTTTCCAGGGCCGTCACTCAGATGAAGACTTACAGAGAGCCTGTCAGCAGGGGTGTGCTAGGTGACAACGTGCTGCAGGGAGGGGGATTAAACGAAGATTAGTGGGGCAGAAGAGCCTCACAAAGCCGAGTTCCCACAAGGGCGTGCGGAGAAAGGACACACAGATGTGGATTTATAGATCACCACGGTGGGCCTCCACCCTGGGGACAGGAATGGTCACTGCCTAGGAATAGTAACACCTACAACACCTACTTTAAATGCTGTTGTGACGGCCCAGATCATGCTCATGAGAAGCCGGCACAGGTGCCTGGGACACAGTAAATGCTCAATACAGTTTGCTTTTTATTATTAACCATTACCAGCAAAGACCAAGGGAGGTGTGACCAGGATGCACCAAGCAGAATTTCTACTGAAATGAGAACATTTAGCATTTCATCAGGGACTTCTGGCTGCCTTTTCACTTGTGAATTCTCTGAAAGGAGGGCCCCAGTGTATCTCCGCAAACAGTGGAGGTGCTCTTCTCATTTACTGACAATATCACTGTTCTGATTATTAATAGTGTGTGATCCAAATGGGGCTTTAAGAGCTCATCTGTTTTTTCTCTCGGCTTTCCAACAGGTTAGCTTCTACCCCACCCTGGCCAAAGCCCCAGCCATTCTCGGGAGACATGAGCTGTGGGAGCTGGAAGAGGCCCTCCCTATGGGTTCACCTTATAAACGACGCAGCCCACGCCCAGTGAGAGGAAGCGAGGCCATGGCAGAGCTGCAGGACTCACACGCCCTCAGCCGTACCAGCCCATCCGAGATAAGCTGGAGGCATAAAGGAACTGTTGTTGTTATTAGTCTTCTAGGTGTAACATGGGACAGCAGCTGTGCCAAAAGTTCTCATCTGCTAGAAATACACCCAGAAGTATTTACAGATGAAACAACATGGTGTCTGTGGTTTGCTTTAAAAAACACTCTAGCAGGGGGTGTGTTTCTGAAGATAGATGAAACAAGATTTGCAAAGTATTCTTTTTTTTTTTTTTTAGCAAAATGTTGACAACTGAGTTATGAGTACATGGCGGTTCATTATACTATTTCTTCTGTGTGTGTGTGTGTGTGTGTGTGTGTAACATTCCCATAACAGAAAATTAAATCAAATAATCAAGATACACAGAGAGATCTGTACAGCATATCCTCCTTTCATTCCCTTTGGATCAGGAAACTTCCTCATAGCTCTGTCCTGATGTGGATATTTAAATTCATTTGTCTGTCTGTGGGACCTCAGGAGAGAAGGAAATCGGCCGGTCACCTGCGTGGCTAGGTATACCAGGCGCCGTGTCCTTCTCCACGTTGGAAGGATGCACAGCGACACAGTGCCTTGTCCCACTGCTTTGATTTCTTTATAGACACAATATTGAATGTTACCTTTAATTTCAAAGGCTCCTAAAGGATAGGATGACATTTTGTCAATCAAACTGGTGGGACGGGAGGGGGTGGCGGAAACAGCGGGAAAATGTGCTCCCCACAAACAGCGCTGCATATTCACAGCTGCTCCTCCCAGTCCTCCTCCTCACCGGGAGGAGTGGCCCCAGTTTCTTTGGGGCACCCATTATTTCAGCTCTTTAGGTTCCCCAGGTCCTCTCCCTCTCAACTTGCCAGGAAGAGTTGGTCCACACTGCAACTAAAATATCCCAAGGCTTGGAGTGGGGCGGAAGGGACTGACCTGCTTAGTAAACAGATGGCTGGAATCAAAGGCATGAGAGCAAAGTGCTCTGTGTTAGAAATGCAACCGACTGGATGTTTTATCTCATTTTCAGGTTACTATTTATGAGCCAAGAGACAAGCTCATTATTTTTGCCAGTGGAGGACAGCAAAGGTACAGAAATTTTTAAACGCAGATAATTCTAAAATTATTTCTCATGTGATTTTAGCTATAAGCACCTTCCTGGTAGGTAAGCTTTTCCTGAAAACCGGTGCCTGCCCCTCAACTTGATAATGTCATGCACACTCAGAACAATCCTGTGAGATCACTACTGCGTCTCAGAGACCCAGAAGGTTCAAGAACTCACTCAGGCCCATAAACCTCCAAGTGGCAGAAGGGATACTGGATCCTATGTTCTTCTGACTCAGGAATCCATGCTCTTTCACCCATTCCCCTTCTGGAATGAAGCTGGAATGCCTTATAGGGAAAGGCAGTCAAGATTTTGCACCCACCTCTATATTAATGTCCGTATACGGTTGTGGCAAACCAATCTCATGGCAGCTCTATGAGGCCAGATTGCTGGTTTGGCTAAATTTGTCTCTAGAGCAGGGAAGTGTACATTAGCAGCTGGGAAATCCTAAGAGATGTAGGAATGCAGTAGGAGGAGGCAGATGTAATCAGTCGTGTGGGCGTCACCTCTGGAGAACTCTCGGGCCATCACATGTCTCTTCTGCCACCATTTATCTTAATTACATCTGTCTACTCTTTCTACCCGACCCACCAGGCTCTTCCTGTTCCTCCAAAGGGTAAGTGAAGTTAAGGGCCTGTTATCTTCTTTTGCTTTAACAGCAATTTGAGATGTCTTCTGCAGCACTGAGAGTTCGGTGGCACTTCTGTCCCACTTCTGTTTCAGTCCTGAGAAGCCCACTACAGTAAGGTTGAGGAAATCCCTGCACACACCTCCTCTGCCTCCCACAGACAGACTCCACTGGAAACTATCTGTCTTTTTCTTCGCCACCCCCAACTCCTGCTATATTGAGGCACAACTGACAAAACTGTATGTATTTAAAGTATATAGTGTGATGATTTGATATACATATTCACTGTGAAATGATTACCACAATCAAGTTAATTAACACATCCATCACCCTTTTTGGCGGTGAGAATACTTAAGATCTATTCTGTTAGTATTATTAACTGTAGCCACCATGCTGTATGTTAGAACCTCTGAACTTACTCCTCTGATAACCAAACGTGGAGGAAATAAAATGCAACTGAAAGAGAAACAGAGAGGCTCTATTTGCTCAATCCCCGGGCCTCAAGGCTCTCCTTAGGCTGAACAGAGGCAAAGTTCGCTCCTCCACGGCCCCCTCTTGCCACTGTCCCAAAGGCGTGGACTGAATGACAGTGACAAGAAGCCAGCCTGGAGCTCGCTGGAGCCCAGTTATTTCACTGCTTCCATACATGGCCTCACTTCCTCCTTCCCTCGGAGAGTTAAAAACCAAGACTGCAGGTGAATAGCTCAGAAATTCCCCGGGCCTGTTTGGCTGTAAATCCTGAGGCAGTGGGGAAGATTAATTGTGCCATGAAGTAGGGGAAGTAATAATTAAACCTATTAAAAAGGAGGTGGCTGGAGAGGGGTGCTCCAGAGATGGATGACGAGGTAGGAAGTGCTAGCACAGTCATCCCTAACGGCTGTGGCCAGGCCACTGAGAGAGAACTTGGTGGGAAGCCCAGAGCAGAGTGAAAAATACACTGGGCCTGCCTGGCCAAGCCCTGCCATTAGTCACTGTTTGGAGAAGGCAGCGTGTGGCTGGTTCTCATTCTGGATCACAATAAGAGGAGGGAGGCACCCTCATAAGTTAACAATGCAGAGAATGTTACAGGGAGTTGATTTCAATATGAAACAAACATTTCTTTTGTTTCAAGGTCTGGGGTGGAATCCCTGAAATGCAGAGATAACTGCTTCTGCTTCTCCCTTGAGCTGAGCCTCTAAAAACTGCACCAGTCCCACCTCCCTGGAAAACCTTCTGAGTCCCTCCCGCCAGCAAAGAAAAGCATGGACCTATTAAAACGGCATTGACAAACTTTGCCGATCCAACGCCAACCCAGCCATCCCTGCCCCGTGCTCCCTATGCGATCCCAGCCAAGAAGCAGCCCCGCTAGCCCTTCTGCTCGGTCCCACCCTGCCCTGTATGCCAGACTTTCTCATCCCCTTTGCTTGGTTTGGACCGCCTTCCTCCCCCATCTGTGGTAGCCTTTACTAACCTTCCCTGCTCTGGTTCTCTTCTCTGTCCACATGTGTATTTCGTACTCAGGAGAAGTCAGGCGCAGCCAAGTGACTTGTTTTGCCCAGCAGAATGTGAGGAAAAGTGATGTGTTCCTTCCAGACAGAAGCACTTAAGAGCCGGACTACAATATTCCCTGCTCTCTCTTCCCCTGCCTGCCTGACTGCAGAAGCTATGTGTTCCAGATGGTGCTGCTAGAGAAGATGGAGCCATGGGAGGCCGGGATTAGTGAGGTGCATCTTGAGTGTTATGTGAATCTGTGGTAGCCTGGGTGTGAAGGTAATACTCTCTTGTTTTGGACCACTAAGATTGGAGGCTGTTGTTACTGTACCAGACCCCAGCACATCATCATGGACGTACCATCCAATATCAACCCTCCAAGCCCTTGCTATAACCTACAAGTTCCAACTGTCCTAACAAAGTCCGTGTCAGAGGAGAGACACCTATTAATAGAAGTTTCCTGAGGCGCTTTTGAGTCATCCACACCTCTGGATGTCCTGAATTCTAGCTCTGAATCAAGTGAGATCACTAAAATCTATAAACTTGAGCCAAATGAACTTGAACCCACACTGAACAGGCTTCAGTGAATTGAGGTTTCATCGTAATGCCCTAGGGTTAGTTGATTTTTTATTCAAGTCTATTATTAGAAAAAGCACCCTGAAATCTATTATAATCTTTGCTGCTAAAATTTTAGTTACACTACACATTTTGTTACCATAATCCCATATATAAAATGTCTCTTGAAAATTTTCTTTTAGAATTTAGCTTTCCTTCCCCTGAGGAATTCTATGCTCCCATCTTTTGGATAATAAGAATTACATGTTTCTTTTTTTGCTTTGGCCACAAGGAAGCTCTTACTTAAATATGAAACTCTACTATAACAACCATGTTAGCTCTATGGGCTGTGTGTTTGGGCTCTTTTCCCTGACCTTGGTTTCCTACCTTTTTTTTTTTTTAAGATTTTATTTATTTATGACAGAGAGAGATAGCAAGAGAACGAACACAAGCACGGGGGAGCTGAAGAGGGAGAAGCAGGCTCCCTACTGAGAAGGAAGCCCGATATAGGGCTCAATCCCAGGCCGCTGGGATCATGACCTGAGCCGAAGGCAGACGCTTAACAACTGAGCCACCCAGGCGCCCCGGTTTCCTAGTTTTATTTGTATTTCCCTGATCTTGGTTTTGTATTTCTATAGAATCATCGTTTGATATGGTAAGCTAAGTAAAAACCTTTATGGAAGGAAACACATAATAGACAAGGAAGCAAGCAAAAATCTCTTAAATCTGTTGTGTGCTCAGCTGACTTTGCCTTAGTAATCTGCCTACCCCCTCAGCCTGCCATTTCTTCACTTTGCTGCTGTTTGTTTTGTGGGCCCTGTCCTACCAGCTTTAATAATCCACCAGTGCCAGTTACTTGGACACAGTGCTTTATGCTGGAAAGGTGCTGTGACCAGAACTGGAATCTCCCTATTCCTGGCTCTACCACTTCACTGTCTCGTGCCCTTAGGAAAGTAAGTACTTTTCCTGGCCTCTAGTTTGCCTCTATCTCAGACGACGACTAGGAAGATTAAATAAAAGTGAATGATGGGGTGTGACACCCCATTTTCTAGGGATTGGGATTATTCCATACAGCTTCAATTACTGTAGTCCTTGATAATACAAATAACAAAATCAAAATAGGCCACTCCCTCTACCATTATTTCACTACAGAGTGTAATTCGTTCTAAGTCTTAGATGCCATCATATTTCCAAAGCGAGCACACCAAAGGGAACTTGGCTCATGTCATCCAAGAGGGTTGTATCCAAGAAGGATGCAAAATTATGGGCTCTGAGAATTTTGTAGCCAAGCTTTGCAGGTGACATGAGAATGGGGCCCATTTCCTGAAGGGTCTCAGTGTGTGCAGGTGGGAAAGGAGACTCCCCTTTCCCCAAGGACATTTGAATATGAGGTGGGGTATTTTTGGTTGTTACAATATCTGCGAACCCAACAGCCTGAGCCATGTGGGAAGACTCCAGCACAATGAAGAACCATCACACCCCCAAATGCCAGCATACCACGTTGAGAAACACTGAATACTCTAGGGTGATTTTACACTGTGGCACTAATTAATAATCTGGGAGAGAAAAAAAAAACCCCACAACTTCGTTTTTGTCCTGTCATCCAGCTGAAGTTGTTAAAATCAATCATGAAAATTAATTAATTGGGGAGTATTTTGGCTGATATCCAATAATTCAAGCAAAACACCAGGAAACTAGGAAACTTAATTCTAAAATGTGGCTTACTAACAGTCTTCCCCTGTTTCTTACCTGTGGAATGTAATTCATTGAAAAGATAAATGAAATGACATCTATAAGGGTGCCTAGCTGGCTTGTTCAGAAGAGCTTGAGACTC